>JAQGBX010005648.1:0-13414 GCA_034698745.1 Megaphyllum sjaelandicum
ACACAAGCAGATTTTTCATATCTCGAACGGTTAAGAAAAAAATTGGGTGGTGATGGACTTATGAATCACCCGGTATATTGACGGGACGTCCAGTGAACGCAGCATTTGGCAACATTGTTCCAAAGGGAAATAGCGGTAAACGAATATGATAGCAATGCTTTCATTACATCCTATGACGTATGTCTTTCCTGATGTGCATGACTGTAAAACCTATGACGTCAGTTTCTTTCCGTAAATAAGTTGCTCAGAATAGGATCACTTTCTATTCTGGAAATATGTATCTGAAAATTTGTTTTCGAAGGGAATTTTGACCTACACACTGGGAAATATCAAGCAGTAATATATCTGGAAAGAAGTTTCGTGATATAATTTGCCTCGTGTATGACCAGCTTACAACGTAATTTTTTAAAAACGTGTATTCGTTCGAAATTTCATGTTCAACTGGACCATGCCTCGTTAAATATATACTTGACGATTAGAACGCCATTTAATTGCAAGGCAGCAAAATGGTCTTTGAACCTAAACTCTGGTAATAGCCCGATGTAACTTTAATAGCCCATTAAAGCTAATAGTGCGTTTTGGCCGATTAACTCATTAAGAGACGCTCCCTGGTTCCGTGCTCCAGTGGGGAAACAACTCGAGCGTCCCAAAACCAGTAATGAAAGATTTATAGGGGGCAATCAGGGCATTGCTTTTATTGACCAACTTCGTAATGAACTATGTAAGGTAACATGGTCGAACAGCCATTAACCTTTCATGACAATCGAATCGATGTTATATATACTCTTTTAAGTGGTGATGACAGTTCTCAGCAAATGCTCAAATTGGTAAGATTTGAAAAACTCCAGAAATTTAATGGTTGTGCCACAGTTTTGTATACACTGCACGTATATTGTGTGCACCCGTAAATTCAAATTGTGTTCTATGGAAACTTGTTTACTTGTAAACAAACCCGACTGAACATTGTGATACGCTTTGATTTAAGATCTCTTTATGCTGTATGCCTAAAGTATTAAATGAAGTTTTATTTAGATAAGATTCATTAAACACTAGCTGTTACTTTCACTCTTTTTTGCATTTAGGAAACTGACCCAATTTCAGACATTCCCGAATGCCCCATTCTTGAGGGAGGAAAATCCTATTTCAATCGGACATGTGCGTCCACTTTTAGTTTTATGTGCAAGTCCAGACGTTGGTTTTGACGATTTTCTTGTCTAAAACAGTGAAGAGTGGTATATGTAGGAATGGGAGAGTGGGGAAGGAATTCAATCAGGTTCCATTTGGTAGGACATGTGATTTAGGAGTTATTTAGGAGCTGGGTGCCCGCGCTGCATTCACCCCTAATTTCATCAGGGCTGCATGCTCGTTGCCATTGATTGAATAGATATGGAACGAATTTACAGCTTGATAAATCAGATGTGTTGGACAGCGCACCAGGTGTTTGAAATTTGAACAAGTCAGCTCTGAAACGAGGTTATTTCGACACAGTTACGTTTCTTGTTTTGTTGAACTTTGCTTGACCCGTGTTGTATGCAGGCGCTGTACTTTTTCTGAAAAGTTTTTGACTGGAAATTGAATTTCTTCTAAGAATTTGTCTTCACTTGTTCTGTCCCCTTTTCTCTGACGTTGCCTTCTTGAAAATGCAGAACGGCATTGCTGCATGCTTCGGCATTTAGAAGCAGAAATCTAAGCTGAGTTTGGAAATAAAAGTCTGCACTCTTATCATTAAAACTTTTCCAGACGATCTGCAAAAATGTGCAGACAAATCTCCAGTGGCTGCTGTATGCATCAGTACGCTTTTGCGTCCCACAATTAGACTTTGGAGCATGTTGTTGTCTCTGATGTCTTTATACCTGATTAAGTTAAGTTTATTCATTGATTCGATCGAGCAGTGCGCAGGTTGAAATCTTGCTTTTTACATTTCCGTCTGCGGATGTCCGGATGTTAGATATTAACTTCCGCATTAGCATTTAAGGTATTGATTATTCGTTTATTCGCTGCCTGCTTCATGAATGAACTGCTTTCATAAACTAATATCCAGTTCCACATGAGATGGAGTGATTTCTACAAATTGAACGATGCACTCGTCTGATATACCAGAACTTCATAAAGTTTATCCCAGAAATGCGAAGTAAAGTTTACTAACTTCTGAATGTAAGAGCAAGGAACTGTTGTTTACTATCCTGTTATTCAGATAAAGATAATAGACATTGTTGATATAATTATACGATTCTATACCAATCAAGTAAGGAAACTGCATTAGCCTATAAGGTACAAGCGAGCCAGGGATAATATACATGTAGGCATTCCTAATCTCATGAATGGAGCATGATGCAAGTTTCGCTGATTGGCCATTGATTTTTATTTCTTTTGAAATTCGCTGCATGCTTCGTTTTGACTCGCATGATTGAGCTCGATGCTTGCAAGCACATATGGAGATTATAGAAGTTGTATAATGGACTCCTGCCTTTTCGAATATTATCGTGCCTTTTGAATAATTTAATGCACTTTTTTTTGGAATGCGGGGGGTTTAACTGTCTGCCTTTTCGTCGATTTCAATCTGAACCGATATTTACTTGGGTTCAATTTGCTAATGAATCCAAGAGTAAATGTTGATGTGCTCGCATGCTATTTTGACTCGCTATGTCTGGCTGCCACATCCACTTTTCAAATATGCGTAGAAACGTTATTACGGTTTCTGTATTGGTATAACGAACTTTAGATCCACACTGTTAAAGATCATTGGATGGGAATGGCAGTTGAAGTAAATGTCTATATTCGGATTGTTTTCTTTTGTGCATGCCTCCACCGTTGCTAGGTGTATATCTTCACGCACATTTTGTTTTGTAATGTGCAGACATTGCATATCAATTGAGTGTAAGCATATGATTATTCCTATTTACGAGGTTTACATAATCGTCTGCATTCGCCACAAGAAAGTAGTATTTTCCAGGTATGGTTTGATTTATTAAGCTTTGGGCTGTTACCTGCTCTCCATAAAAAAAACAAAAAAAAAACACGTCAGTTTGTAGAAAATAATCCGTTTTAGTAAAAGTTTAGACGTGTCCCAAAAGTCAAGCACACATTTCTAACTCTATATGACAATTCAACGCTGAAATGAATTCGATTTCATTTATTGTTTTAAAATTGGAAAATTAAAACACTTGATTTATCATACAGTAATTTTCAGCCTATAAACATGACTACTTGAACATGCCTTTAATTTCCAGAAATATGGCAACAAATTGACTTCGTGTGCTAGTCGGCTTTTATCTCGTCCAGAAAAGATACTTGCTTATACATTTATTTCAGCCAAAGTAGAAAACAATGCTTTAAGAATTCTTTTAAGAATATTTCATGAAAGTTAAATTCTTCATTTAGAAAGAGTTAATGCCAATATGTGCTGTATTGGCAATAATAACTACATTAGTATTGACATCCCTTTCTTTTGAACGACTGTACAATTATGGAAAAATATACTTTTAATTGGTAAGACTGCAGCATTTTCAATATTTCTTCAAACTGCATTATATACATGTATATCTAGCGTTCGTGGGTGGAAGCACTATTAATTTTTCTAAATACCATATTCCAAGTAAGGACTGTCACTGCCATTTCTTGCCTGCAGTAGCTTTTTCTAGTAAATTCACTCAAGAAGGATTTGTGGTCGTTTTTATATATCATGACCAGTTGCTGATTGATATATACATTATTATTTGTGAGAAGAAAAAAAATCATATAATTATACTTCATCTTGTACAAGTCCTAACCGAATACACTTTTGCATATCGCGTGCCATAATAAATTGGTTTACAGACTGCGCTAGGAACAACATTTCTATAAAAAAAAACTTGGTGAGAGATAGGCCCATTCGTAGCCAAATGTTTTTCGCATTTTTTTTTTTTTTTAGAAAGGACTTCGCGTGTGAAATGCAGTTTTTTCTAAACTATCCAGGCTGTGCGCAGATTTATGGATGAGCGCATTTCTCTCTCGGTTTCACATTTCTTTCTTGGAACGATTCCTTCGTTCTGGCATTTCAATGCTCGCAAATCTCGAGGTTTTCCACTGAAAGCGTTTTAATGGACTTTACGAATTTCGTTCCAAATGTCCCTATTCACTCTTGTGTCATTTCGCCGTAAATGAGGACGTCTACTTTTCAGCGCACTCGCCGCATTTCGGCCGTCTTGACCAGGGCGACAATCCAGCTTCCGCGAGGGGATTTCCCCTCCTTGCCTGCCCACCCTCGTAATTGTCTTTTATTCGTTTCGATATTGTTTAGCGCTGGCGAGTCTTTGTCCGCACGCGGTCAAGCCCATGCCCATTCCTATTGATTTGTAAAACCCCTTTTGGCTTTGAAAACGAGAATTGGATTGTAGGATTGTGGGGAAACGGCAAATACACAGTTGAACAAATAATCTTTGGCTGCTGGAAGCTGATTACCGCTACAATTGGCAACTTTTAGACGCTGCCTGATTCGTTCCTCTAAAAGGATTCGACTCCATTGAACAGCTTAACTTTTTGAAATTTTATTTACAGGGTGGTTGCACTAGCTGCCAACAATGCGGCCTTTCCTTCTGTTCGGATTGGCATGATCCAAACTGACTTTGAAAATGAAAGGAAATCGGATTTCTTTATTTTTTTTTTCATGAAAATTCATGTCACATTTTTCTTGATGGACTTCTGGAGATTAAACCCTGTCCGAAAGAAGATTCAAACTACAGTGATTAAGTTTGGAGTTTGCTTTTGTGTGATAATTTCGTATCCCAAATACTTAATCAAAAGCATCGTCCTCGAACATCGTACTTTTGAGTTGGCCTCAAAGGACGATGTAGGCCTATTCAACAACAGGAGATTCAAGGGGTACTATTGAGTTATTGTGGCACGTTGCGGACTCGTAATTTTTAAACGTGGAACTTGTCTCTCTTGAAATTATCGTTAATTTGAAACTGAGTTCGAGCTTAAGTGTGCTTGAGCTTTGAAAAACATGCTGCTCTCAATTGCATCTAGAAATTAAACATTATTTACAAATTCGTTGGTGTAAATTTTATATTTTCGTGAATTTGTTGGGAATAATTGAATTCGTGCATTATTGCTCGGATAGTAAAACGTTGTATCGGAATGGTTAAGGTATATGCATGCTGAGTCTGCTAATCTTTTAATCGTTGGTGCACTGCAAATAATGATGAAAAATACTAGAATTATGATCTTTATGGATAATTACATACGATATAAGTTCCTATTCAAGCAAATTCCTAATGTTTCAAGCTTATCAGAGCAGATCACAAATGTAATTTTAGTTTTCATTTTGTTTCATATTTAATGCTCCGTCCTACCAAGGTCGTACGAATGTTATTGGTAGACTAAGGCAAAATAGATGATGCATAATTTAATTATGGAAAATAAACGTAATTTTTATTTGTTGGGCTTAAGGCATCTCTCATAAACATAAATAATCTATGCTGTACACGAGCGGTATTGATTATTCCAAATTCGTGACTGTAATTTCCAGCACAATCGATTTCTTTATGCATGCAATCCGCGAAGACTATTTTTTTAATAAAAAAAAATGTCAATTACCATGCTACCGATAATTGAATTCAAACTTTTGAAAGTATTTTGCATTTTCGTAGGCGAGCTATTTTTACCTTCGTCTTCATCATTAATTTCCTTACAAATTCATCTACCGTAGATATGGCCAATCGATTTTTTAAGCGCTTGTCGACGTTTTTCATTTTTGACATCGTGTTTAGTGTCAACTGTACTGAAAATTCATTTAACTTTAAGTCAAGCAGATAGCGCTTGACACGTTGCAGAATAAGGCGAGAACGCGAATTTCCCAACCAAAAAATATGAAATGTTTCAGCAACTTAAATATGAAATGTATTCGTCCTAATACGTATAGAAATTATTTGATATGAAACATTTAAACAATCACTAAAATAATTAAATCTTACAATCTTTGCGTTTTTAAGCAAATTTCTATGCCTGACACTTTATAGTGAGACAATACGTCTATATACAGGGTGAACCAGATGTCTGGGCCTTCCAAATATCTTTGAAACCACTGGTGTTAGGTAAAATGTGCCAAAAATAAATGAATAGAACGTGATGCGAGGATTCCAAAAACCTTGTCAAAACTCACGCAGGACGTCATTTTCATGGCGCATACGAGTTTAATTTCTAAATCTTAGGATGTAGAGCAAAACTTCGAATTAGAACGTTGCTCAACGTTGCATAATTAGTGTAATGGCAGTGTTTGTCACATTGATTATCCCTCCCATTGCAAAAAAATAATTTTTAGTTTCACTGATGTTTGCATCCTTGCATAGCATCCGTGCAAGGTAGGAAAGCTCAACATGTGCAATGACATGACTTGAATGACCCCTGACGACTTGCCAAATATCAACTCCGAATATTGTATGTTAAAATCATCTACATGTACATGTAGTTAATTCACAGGACATAATGATCTAATAAATTAATTTTACATTTGCAGTATGCAAAGACGTTTAAGGTGGAGAAATTATAAACTCGTTTAAATGCAATATATGCACATGTATTTGCTTGCATCTGTAGTATATAAAAGGCTTCTGGCGAAATAATTTCCGCTACATATTTCTTGCCAAATAACATCTTATACGTTCGTTCATTGGAAAATAAGATTTCGATATGGGTTATTGTCTGTGCTGAGATGTACTGAATACGTAGCAGGTTCTGAAATTCCCACACTGCGAAGATCGGTATATACTGCTGTTTTCTAATAGTAACTTCAAAAGGGTAGATGTTTATTTTCTTTTGCTATGCAGTACGTACCATGACCAGTAAATGGCGAGACGTGCAAAAATAATCCTGGGCTTAGTTTTCCCCTTTGGTCGATATTTTCATGGATATATCAGCAAGGTGGAGAAGACATAAGTTCTTCTGATAAATGGATGTTACAAGACGTAAACTACCCCAGCTAATGGAATTTTATTCAGGTAATTTTAAGCTTATGGAGATTAGTCGTAAAATCCCGTAAACCTATCCAGATCGGCATTTTTATTGCAAACGCAAGCAGAGTTGCGTAGCGAATGACTTTGGGGGAAGTTAGCACACATCAACTACGGTTTGCAAACAAAGTTGCACGTGTAAGCTATAAGCTCAAGATAAAGCAATATGGCCGCCGCTTTCCATATTTTACAGTAGTTTTAGCCTAGATTAACACGATTTTAACCCTTCGGCTTCTAAAGTAGCTCATGTGATTACCATCATAAAATAATATCGCGCCATAAATTGAGCGCGTGCGAGTTTAAACTGCCATTAATTTCATGGCTATTGAGTGCAGCTTTGAAATGTTGCTAGCAGTGCTAGCAGGTTGTTTAGTGATCCCCGAAAAGTTCATCCATTCGTGTAATCGATATTTATGAAGTTTTTGATAAAAATGCTGGCCGCTTATCGTTTTTTTTTTTTATCGAACATGACGCATCTCCTCGGGGGCAACAATGGTTGGTCTTTATATTCATGCTCTGAGAGCAGGGGCAAGCATCAACTCTGGATTCTCGCCCAATAAACCGGTTGTTTGCATGGTAATTCATCTTCATTACTTCCGCTTTAATAGAACGATAATGAATGAGGTTGACTTGATGAACATTCCTGATAAAGATGCTAAGGGCACCATAAGGCAGTTGTATCAACCTATTTGAGACAGCTTTCACTTTATGTAGATTGACCATATCATCTATATATTTAAAACATATTTCTACATACACTGAATGCATGTTTCGGAACTCCATTTTGCACACTTGCCTTCAAAATATGCAATTTCCGTTCCACATCTCATCATATGTTAGAAAAATATCCAAATCTGTCCAGGAATTATTAAGACGATCGAACTGACGCATATTTTAACTTAAAGCAGGTTGATATTTTTCTGTTTCGTTATTGATGCAACAATTCATCTGGTTTCAACGTGTATACATTAGTTAAAATTGGTGTATCTGCATACACGGAATACATGTTTCAGAACTCCATTTTGCACACTTGCCTTAATAATAGGCAATATCCGTTCCATATATCATTACTTTGTAAAAATAAACTAGCTGGTAGGCCCGGCTGTGCCCGGACAGTAGGCCTACTTACCGATAACGATGCATGGCGACCGAGTGAAGCGACGAAGTAGGCCTAATGATTATTGAACGGAGCCCCGTAGCGGAAGATGATTTTCTTATTGTTTTTTTTTTGTTTTTTTTTCGTTTTGTACGCGGTTTGCGTCATTAGGGGCCATTCGAAAAGGAAGTCCTCACAATTTTCCCAACATTGGACTCCCCCTGTCCGCATTGTGTCCGGTCAATCAGGATGTCCGCTTCAGGACAGCGCTTCTTTATGTACCTGTATATAGATATCAATATCTGCCCGAGAATTAAGAAGAACTAACGCATATTTTAACTTAAGTCAAGACGGTAGTTGGTTTGTTGCTTAATTGATGAAAAAATTCATCTTTGTTTCCGCTTGCACAGTTTGTTGATTCAGAATCATTTAGTTCAGATTTGATTTGCATTGTAGAAATATTGAAACGTTTTCAAATATCGATGTTTTCTAATTCTGAAACAGTGCCACGCAGACTACACTATTCTTAGCAAATGACTGATTTTATCGATATTAACCAGAGATAATTTTGCCAAAAAAAGAAAAAAAAAAGAAAAAAGAAACTATAGTAATTCCTTTAGGCGGTTTTCCTGCGCAAAAACAACACGTGACTGTAAGTTTTTCAAACCAATGCAAGGAAGTTGTCAGAAGTGATGCATCAGCTTCCTGCAACATCCTTGAACGCTTTGCCTTAAATTGTCAAAAACTGACGTTGGCTCCTCGTCTTAATGCAAGTGGCCCTGGGTGCTTTAATTAACTTGCTTTCTGCTAACGCACATCAGAAATGGGAAGAAATGAAGCGTGGCTACGCATGATTGTACAATTAAAAGTTGTTGCAGTTTTTCGACGCAGCAGCCTTTTTATGGGCATGATGAGCTCATCATAAATGTTGTTACATTAACACGTGAGGGGGGAAATGGCACCATACAAAATACCAGACTCAGTGCTCACTTTCATTATTCTCTGTCAACCTATTACTTAAATCCATCAAGTTAAGCAGTCCTAATGGCCATTGAAGCTGATGTGGGAAAGAGATCCACTAAAATGGCGCTGGCGACAGCGTCACATCTTATTAATGATGGTTTCATTGCACCAAATTCCATTTGACGGGTGCTTCTCAACTCATTTAGAGGATAGATTGATACCAATTGGTTGGTTATCTTTTTTTTTATCAAATGCGATGAAGTAATGCGCGCTACATTGACCTTATAGTCGCATTCTATGGCGGCCATTTTCGCCTGGCGGCAGAAAGTTTATCTAAAATGAATTGCGTAACTGCTTAATCGGGCTGTTGAAAGGCCATTTGAATTTTATTCTCTGCCGCCAGTGCTAATAAATTGGAGAGCAAAATTGCTTAATTGTTACCGGTGATTAAAAGTGACTTTTATAGGCACTCATTGGTGAAATACGGCAGTTTTCTGATTTAATGGAGCTACTTTAGATTAAAATTTTGTTTTGATGCCTGCGACGGCATTAGCAACCATGGCACCGACTTCACTTAACTTAATAAGAGAAGCTTAGTGATTATATCGACAATGGATTAACTTCTGATGAGACAGATGTTAAGCTTTGGCTTATTTTCTTTATAAAGTTCTTTAGTTATTTTAGGACATCGTTGCGTAATTCATGATTCCAGGCCCTTGTTAGAAACCTGAGGCGCTGCATTGGTGTTGGCACGACTGTCGAAAATAATGTTGACATATAGCTTGAAATATTCCTGGCCAGACTCCAGATTAACATAACATCTGTGAAGAATAATAATTGGTTTCTTGCTTGATTGACTTTAAGTACTACTCTGATAGCCGCTGGCTATTTTCCTTATTCTATCAGTGTTTTCTTTCTTTAGAAATGTGTATGCTTCCATCTGAATTTGACATTTCGTTGGTTTGATTTTGATGCTGAAATTAATTTATTTGCAACTAAGAGTATCAAAACACATTGAGAACATGCATACATGTACTTGAGGCAGATATTATTTAGCTTTATTTTTCTGAATATATACAATTCTTCTGGGAATGGTTTCCCGAAATAGCTAGCTTTTAATTATGGATGAAGATCAGTGACGCGAAAAAAATCATTCTACCATTAGCTTTTGTCAATATAACATTTCATGTATACAATTTCTTAATTTGTATAATAGAAAGTTCAGATTTGTTGATATCATGCAAATAGAGGAATCTCAGGGGAGTTTTAAATGACTCCATCGTATAATGGTAAATTACTTTTATGTAAAGCAGTGCGCAATTACTTCAAATATTATCTACGTATAAATTATAAATATGGGAAATTTGTTTAGCCATAAAACTGCAATTAATCATGTTGACAAGCTTAATTGCGAAGGAAATGTCAAATGGACGATGTGCTTCAATCATCTGAGATGTCCAAGAGCAGTAGAAGATGTTGCAAACACATAGTTTATACAGTATTTCATATTTGTTTTTAGTTTCTTGCATGAAAATAGTATACATTTGTTTATTCGGGATCTCAAAACGTTCCAATCCTTGTATATGGGAATTTAAAGAGAAACTTTTGATAACCCCTTTTTAAGTAATGTACATGTCGACTTAAATCTCTTTTGCGACTACTTGTATATGAAATCGATATGCAGTCCACTTTAGGGAAATCTACGTTTATTGGAAAAATGGCCATGGATTTCATTTCAAAATACTTTTAGTGATGAAAACTTTGCACAAATATTGATTAAATCGACCACTTTTAATGACAATTTCATGATTAATCTCTTCTGCAAACATTAATTTCATTTAGCTCACTCGAGACTAATGCATGGTGTTCATAGCGTCTGGAATGATCGTGCCATTTGCAAATTTGAACGAATGCTCTGGATTATGAAGAGATGGCACCTCATTTCAACTGACTGTGTTGTTGGACCAGTGTGCCGTTTCATTTTGCATCTCCAATGGCATTGTGTTTTTAATGAGTTTATTTTATGAACAAGGACATGAATATGTAAATCTGAGTACATGCATAATTCTATGTTTCTATTCGACATAGAAAATCACACAAGATTGCGTGATGTCAGTTTTAGACTTCATTCATTGTTTTTCATCATGTTTCTTCATGTTTTAAATCATGATTGGTTTCAAAACTGTTTGGAAAAAAGCTCATTTCACTTATTTTTCGAGCAATTGTTACAACCATTTCTTAGTTATAATGCGACTCAATTCTTCCAGCAAAAACAGGGCCATTCAGAGAACACTGTTCCTTAATTATCACGCTTTTTTGCCACTTTCTTGTCTCGTTTAAGAGACGTGAATCACGTGATGCCAATGCACAACAAGCAGTGCCATCAATCACGTTGGTGTCTGTAGCATTGTCTTAATCTTGGCGCATGTTTTAATGAATTTTCTCTACCCTTTTCCTCCCCTCCATCACTTTCCTTCCGCAAACACTCGATGGTGACTGATTACCAATCAGTGCAAGTTCTCCAGGAGATTAATCGAGATTTTGTTACTGCACTGCCAATTTGAACAACACTTTCTCCAGATTCCTGTAAGATGTCCGTAAAGTGATTGCTCTAATCCAGTGCTTTTCTCTGGGTATCGCGTGCTCCATCGGGAGTGCTAGCTTCCATTTGCACGGAGTCTTCTTTATAACACCGATTTTATGGACATACTAAAATATTTGATGGCATCCTATTACGAAAAAAAAAATTCTCTTCCTAAAACTTCAATTTCCGGAAGTAATGCTCTGGGTGGTGATGGGCACTGCGTACTTATAGTTTTCAGTGATTCTTAAAGCGAATTTTCCCCCAAATTTAATTTCAGTTATTCCGCCCTGAAGCATAAAATTTGCACGAATTGAGTTTTTCGTTAATTTACTCTCGCGCCTGAAAATTTCCCATACGCCAACTTAAGTACTTTTATGTCATCGTAAGATTTTTCTTGTTCCATTCTTTTTCACGCAAGCGGTTCCATTGTTTTAGTCTTAAATAGGGAAGTTCTGCACTATATTTTCTTGACTTTCTGTCACTCATGATTTTACAAGAACTTCCTATTGGTGGAATTCGATCGAGGCATAAAAGTGGTAGTTAATGAAAAAGGGAAGTACAATTGCAGTGTTCAACGTTAACCATTTACCAAAATCATAACAGTGGAATATATATTTGTCTGAATAGGAAAGAACATTTTGATATACAAACAGTATTACTAAGAGAAAAAATTGATGTTGTTCTTATTGATTATTTGACATGTTAAAATTGTGTATAGCTACGAAATTATCTTTATGTCCATGACATTTCTACTAGGAAAACTCTCCATTTTTCGCGTTAACGTGATGGTGCTGCATGCAAAGTTTCCAGTGATTATACATGCATGTTTACGTTTCCAAAAATGTGTTCCGGGAACGTCAAAGGCATTCCAAAACCTCTTCTGCAATACAGGTTTATGGTCGTTGCCACGGAAACGAACCCTGGGTCAGTCAGTTTTATATTTGACACGAATGGGTGCATACCGATGGCCTGGTTCCACTTGTTTGAAAATATTGATCGCTCACTTGTGCTGGGTGCTGGCCCTGTAAGACCGTCACTACTTAGATGAGTTTCATAATCTCAGCCTTCTGGAACTCTTCAGGTTTTCACCTTTGTGACAAATAAAATTGTGGCTCAATAACCCATATGGGAATTTGCGATAAGATGCTTTTCTTCATGCGGCAAAGAGCCTTTTAAATATAAATATATACTCTATACCGTATATACACTCACTTCACCGACGATTTGGGGATTTCTGGTTCAAAGCACCCAATTTTTTTTTCATCCAGTTTAACATTAATAGACATTGCAGTTTGCGTGAATAAAACCACCAGTAATTGATGCAAACACGCCTGGATATACACGTATGGCAATGTTCTGCATCATAAGGTGAGGAACATTTGATCTGGAACTCGGGCTCATGCCTCATTTAAAGCACATGGTCTAATTTACGATTATTTTCGTTTTGGTAGAATGGCAAATGCTCGATTTTTTTTAGTTATCTTACCAAGCCTGGGTTCCAATTTATCTCTAAATTGGTTCAGTTGTTCTTTCATTAACATTTATTACTGTCTAAAATGGCAACGTTCTCGACTGCTGAGATGGCCATGGCATCGGCCGTAAAAGACGATAATGGCCGACTTGTGACCGATTGTTGCAACGCAAGATAGTGTATACGCATAGCTTTCTTAGCTTGATTTCTAACAGAACCCAGCAGATATTACAGTACACTCTAAAAATATCCCATCTTGTAATGAAACATTTTTGGCATCTTATTCTTGTCCCCACTTTGAAGTTGGGAAG
>JAQGBX010005649.1:0-13411 GCA_034698745.1 Megaphyllum sjaelandicum
AACCATGGGCCAATGGTTGCAGTGTTGGCATGCCAACACTGGCCCAACATTGGGCCAACATTGCAGTGTTACCTGGGAATATACTCTATACGGCATTAATATGTCGACACTTACGTTACAACGGCCAATTATTTAATCGGGTTTATTAATCTGGGTATTATTTAATCGGGGTAATTAACTACTGATCACTTAACAGGCTGTTCAGGTGAATATTTTTAACAATGCATTACTGCGTACGTAAGACTTTACTTGCTATTCGGATAGCATGCATTTCATTTTGCTTCATTTTGACGTAAGTTTTTAGTATTTAATTGGACGAATATTGAAGAACCCATGCATTATGTAGGTCATTTTCAGAAAACGTCTGTCGTTTTTATTAGCACTGTATGTACAGTATTAAGTATTCAAATCATTAATATATAATAATCTGTAATTCCATATTTGAATAAACTTTAATGGATTTTTCTCCTTAATATGTACAGACCCTTGTATTAATATACCATATACAAATTCAGCTTTTTATTAACTTGCATTCATTTGCAATGCATCATTTAATTTCGGAATTGTTGAAAATACAGGATGCGCTAAAAATAGTTTAAACCACGAAAAAGAAAAAACAAACGAATAATGGACATTTTTTTTAATAGTCCAATTGCTATTTTGCGCTTTTTGATGTCACATTCAATTTAAATATTCGAAGAACACTATTTATTTTCGCATCCCGCCAAAAGGTGATCCCCATCATCGTTTTCAGGTATTTTTGCTTTATCATTGCGTTTGAGAAAAAAGATGCATAAAGAATTAAGTGGCATTTCAAATAAGACGCAAAGTAGGAATCCCAAAAACTGAACAAGAACCCAGCTACTTATAAAAGTGGTTACCTGTAGAGAAAATAGAACATGAAATTAAACAACTAATAGAGAAAACGCCACAAACAAGTCGTTATTCTAATTTTACCATTCGGTAATGATCGAAGTGAATTGCTTGGCTCAGTGATGCAGCGTTTGATACGATGACCAAATCTTGAATTAAATAAGCCGAATACGAAATAATGCTTAGGGGCTTGAAGTATTTCCAGGATAATATAATAGCAACGATACCTGTAATGACAATATCTTTTAAAATAACTTTTCCGATAGACAATTCTTTTCAAAAATATATTAGAAAAACTGTTTCAATTCCGACTTATATTAAAAATTATGTTCACAGATTTCACAGTGAATATGAGTGAAATACAATTAGGACTGGAAATAATTAAATCTAGTCATCGATGATCTCACCTCCATGATCAGTAGCACAAGCGAAAATTATCCATGCTATAGATATTGTCCAACCAATTCTAGACAATGACCCAAACAACACGTTAAAGATAGGCGGAGCTGCTAGAGAACCACGTCTATATGGATAAATGCCATACACAGCGATCAAAGCCAAAGCTGTTGACATAATCCAAGCAACTGTGGAAAACGCCTATTTAGGATGAAATTGATTAATTGCAAAATTTTACATGCTATGTATGCGTAAGTCTGTGATGAATAAAATACATGCACAGCTTTGTTTAAATGATCCTACATGCATTACTACTTGTAGAATGTAGAATTTATTTTCTTACCGGAATTACAATAATTTTCTTTCTGTTGAAATGTACGTGAAGAACGTAACCCAGTATTAGTCCCAACAAATATTGCCCAAGGTGACCCCAAGGTTTCATATAGTAATAGTATGAATAACGATAATTTTCTTCAGTGCTATAATTATTGACCTAACGAATTAGTCGGATTGCAATGTGTAGAATTAACAACGGTCGATGTAATCAACTAACGATATTTGAAACGACTAAGCAAAAATCCGAAGTGAGTAGTACAGTCATATCTCGATCGTTATGGCGAACTTAAAGTGGCGTTAAAATTTTATACTTCTTAGGTCATCGTAATAACAAATACTTATGTCATTATTACTTAATTGTTAATTTTTATTGAATTATTTACATGCATGTAAGTTTTTTGGTTAACCTTTTTGTCGTTCGTTTTTTTGTTTGTTTTAATAGCCCCCATTCCAGTTTTTTCACAGGTGCCTATTAATAGTTAATTACCAGCCTTTATGAATGAGGATCAGCCTCATTATCGTAAAATAATTTTTCTATTGAGGGGAATATTTAAATTAAAGTATGATTTTAGAATAAATGTGTAAATATCAACTTATTAATTAAGAAATTTATTTAGTAATAGTTAATGTGAAACAGTAAGTTTAAAATTCTTCTATGTATTTCTTTGTTGAAAGCTCGATCTGCATGATTGCTAACTTATTTGTAAAATAATGTGTTCAAAATAGTTGGTTGTGAAGGTGGGTCTTTTAAGCCACCCAAGAAATACTGCTAGGAATTTGGAAGAGAATCTTGAACACTTATGGTTTCCAGAAATGTGAATATTTGCTGCTTGAATTCAATTGTATGTATACACAAAATATGGACAATTTTATTTCCATGCCTAAACTTATCTTCGAAAAATTGTCATAGAGAATGGAACAATACGCTCTTCCGCTTGAGATTAATTATGCCATAAAAATAAAAGTGGAAAGAAACTGTTTCTTGTATCAGCCCTGTGAAGGGCTTCACATCAAATGCAAAAAAAAATACTTACTTATTAAAAACAAAATCGATATTCATGTGGTAAATGACCAGCATCTGGACTATAATACTTAGTCCAATGCAAATTGCAATTGCAATCAATCCAAATTTCGGCTTCCTATATAATGTACACGTAGATTTAATAAAATACACGCTTTCTTTGTAATTATTGCGCATTTGGTTTCTCGCCTGTTCAATTTACCTGTACAGAGGGTAAATCAGTAATGGCGTTATAATGAACAATTGCATGTCTACAGCGAGATACCAAGCGACAAAATTGCACTAAAATAAAAATTAAAAATAAAATTTGATTGATTCTATACATGTATGGAAGTTTATGATCGAATAATGAAACAAATGCTAAATTACCTCTGACGTGGCTGATGATGATGTAAAATTAAATATGTAAAGCATCGATGTCCACCAAGTCTTTCTGCACTTTGATTGCATGTCCTTTACAAATGACCAAAGAGGACCTCTTTGAAGATAATAAAACGGGCCTGCTACGATGGCTACAGTTACCATAAATGTTGGAGTTAACCTGTGAAAATTGTATCCATGTTTAGCTGTCGATCTTGCTCTCGAAATATCGTGAAAGTCAAATTATACATATAATCACCTTAGATAGTGCCAGATATACATGTTGAAAATACTGATTAATTTTAAATGTTGCGTTTTTTGAAGAAAAATGTACGCCAGCAACGTTGAGCTGAAAATAAAATGTACCAGCATCTAAGCCTTTAATTCTATTGGAAAAATTATAAAATAACAATGGCTATGCAGTAGCTTTACCTTATCAGAAAAAATGTGTCCACTGCCAAAACCGCATTCAGTATAGTACAAAAGAAGAAGTCCTTGTCAACGACACGGTAGAAATCTAAGGTATTGTCTTCATAGATTTTTTTTAATATATAAGCATTTAAATTAGCGGACAAAATCTACGGATTGAGTTACATGTATTTTTAAATTACCATTTCTATCTCGCGTGAAACCTACCAAGTGGAATCTTTAATGCAGATTGGTAGCAGTGTCCCAAAACGATCCATGATAAAGTCAGAACTCTCACGCCATGCAAAACCGGTATCTCGCCATCCTTCGGTTCTAGATTGAATATCTTTTTAACATTGTTTGGCAGAGATACAGCAGAAAGCACATTCCCTAATCGACCTGCTGGGAAAAACTAGTATTTTGACATATGCTTTCCTATAAAACTCGCTCATGTAGTGTAGGGCTGATTGATGTGCTACATGTACACTGTGGTATGTGCTGAAGTGTTAATAAATACTGTATATTCTTACCTGGATATTTCCTGTTATAACCGATGGATCCAATGATGACAAAGACAATTATACTCATTAAGTAACATCTGTTAAATAAATCATATGCTTTCATTTGTTAATTATCCGATATGCTCAAACCATGCGCTAAGAAACAGGACTGTATTTGATAATACGTTATGATAATGGCCGTGGCATCCATTTCTTGTCTTTTATTTGTTTGACAGGTTTCTGCTTCCAACCTGCTCGTCAAATGTGTTTTTCGTAACCCTTTAATGAGAATTTACAAGAAGCATAGACCTGTCCGCTTTTACCAAATCACAAATGCCAAAGTGGAATTGGTTTCAAAGCTCACAGAAATACAATATTTAAACTTTAAAGTTAGGTTAACACGACCTTTAATTTAATTTGATGGGAATCATTTCTCTAAGATTCTTATGAAAACCCATCATTTAAAGCCCTCCATTTTAGAACAGAACTAAGTGTAGAAACCAATATGATTTTGGGTAACTTCGCCTAATTCGCGATAATTATAAGCATTACGACATTTATGACCGAGTTAATGTACCGTATTTTAACGACTATACATTGTAAGACGCTAGGGACTATAAGACGCACCTTAATTTTTAAGCACTTTTTTAAAAAAAATAACATTTTTACCATTTTTATTATTAGATTGCAAAGCCAGGCTAAAAAAATTCTTATTTTATACAACTGAACTGACTAATTACTTTCAATTTATAGCCCGCATTATATGAATAACTTATTTTCTTCCATTGAGAAACTATAGCTACCGGTACTAACAATAATATTGTACTGTTAACGATAACAGTAGGCCAGTTGACTCAGATGTTTCCAGATAGAGATAGGTTTTCCATGGCATCGAATATATGGCCATTTTTAATACTAGTGGCAATTTTAAATCAAACACTGGACATTTTTGAATTAATTTCGAGTATAAGACGCAAATGAATTTTGGAGGCAACTTTTTGGTGAAAAAAGTGCGTCTTATAGTGTTTAAAATACGGTATATGACAGAATAGTTCATTAAATTTATCTTGACTTACAATGGGCAATTAATGATGACTTGTCGTCCAATGTACAACTGCTCGGCAGGCAGCTGCCCACTTTTAATTTAACAGGAAAATCTCCTTCTATCTGAACAGAATTAACTTATTATATAAAATCGCAATTTTTGACGTTGGCTGAACATTATATTTTAACAATTTCCATATGCAGTATGTTTCTTTCATTAACTTGACCCACAACAAAGGGACATTTTGTTGAATTACAAAGAATTATCGGGTTGCCCGAGAAATCAGGCTAAACTACTGCGAATTTGAAATAGTCCAAATCAAATATCGCGGTTTCAATGGCATAGAATAACAATGAAGCTTGTTGGTTTGTTTTTTCGTACATACTTAAAATCGCCGGCCATTGGGCAGATACTTGTCTCGTGTGTCTAATTTGAAGGTAGCACAATTGTAGCCTACATGTACAGTATATGCAGGGTGTTTTTGAACTCATGGTACAAACTCAAACTGGCGTTAGAGTGAACTAAGGTAAACATTTTTCACTATAGAAACTAGGGTCCAAAGGGCACAATTAAAAAGTTATGAATGTTTTAATTGTGGAAATTTTTAACATGGGAGTAAACGGAGGTGCCCCTTTCGAAAGACTGTCTCGCATAGTACCAACGTTTATAAGGAAAGCTATTCGCAAGGGGCACCTCTGTTTACTCCCCTGTTAAACATTTACAAAATTAAAACATTCATAGCATTTAAAAGTAACCTTTGGAACATATGTCCTTTGGTGAAAAATGTTTACCTTAGTTCACTCTAACACCAGTTTGAGTTTGTACCATGAGTTCAAAAACACCCTGTATATAAAGAAGAGATGTATGTTTATACATGTATATTTACATGTTTGCATACGGAGCTCCGTAGGGGAAGATGTTTTGTTTTGTACGTGATGATGCAAAACGCGTACAAAAAAAAAGAAAATAACTTTCCGCTATGGGTCTCCGCACGTTTTTATTTTTTTATTTTTTCGTGCCGAAACTTTGGTATATGTCTATGATCACTTCGTCCTACTATCGGTAAGCACAGCCCGTGCAAAGCCGGGCAAACCAGCTAGACGCGTGGTCCCTGAAGAAGACCATGAGACCGAAACGTTGATCATTTATATGTAATGTATTAAAGTTTTGGTGGTGTAATAATTTGAAGTCACCCACCATTGTCGTCAACGCGTAAGTAATTTCAAAAAATCTGCCTTCATTTGTTAAAATCGTGTCGAGAACGAAATTGGAAATGTAAGTTGGGTCCGCGGCGCAACTCGTTCGAGGATTCGGCCCTCGGGGGAACGAGAAACAATTACAGCAAAACAAACAAGTCTGGATGAGTGCAGACCTGCTGCACAAATATTTAAGCGGGCTTTTCGTTTAGCTAAATTGTTTGTCGATGACGTCATATTGATTGGCTCGACACTCGATTTCTGCTGGGTTTTTTTTCTTCGAGTTTTGCCTCCTTGTTTTTCGGCGAAGACAATTTGCGTGTCTCTTCCGTATACACGGGAAAACCCTTAGTGAAATTGTTTACGGCGCGGAAATGCGTACACCCGCGCGATGGCGCTAGTAGGCGTGATTAGCGAAATTGAAAACGTTGCGGTGTTTGTTTGATGGTAAACACTGAACGATATCGTAATTGAGCATGGAGCGAACTTCAGTGCCATACTTGAGTTTTTGTTTCATTTGGCCTTCGCATGGGGTCTACGTTACGCACGCGCGTGAAGCGATGTACGTGCTTAAGTGAACGTTTGTAATCACGTAGTCACGTGTGTAATGTGGACAGGCTAATTAGTTTAACCAATTAAAAGTATTTCTATTGCGCACGTGACTTCACGACTGCAAAAAGTGCAATTCGTAGAGCTTCTGTTTGAGTATACCTATTATAAGCCGTTTTTTTTAGAAAATTGTATGTTATTTTCAAGTTTATTTAATTAAAAAATAAACGAAAGAACATCATGTACAAGTTAATGCGTTTTAGTTATATGAATCTTGCAAAATATGGGAAAATAAATCTTGTAAGAAATCTATACTGTATATATAAAATACAAAACGACGCCATCTTTTTCGTCGCTGGCTGGCTGGCTGGCTGGCTTTGATATTGTTGGCGACTCATGGCACACCCCCCAAGAGCGTTAACTCCGTGGGGAATTCCAAGTCCATAAACCTTTTCAATTTACCACGGGGCCATAAAACAGTCAAAAAAGTCTCCCCCCCCCATCCCGGATGTATCGAGATCATATAGCTCCATCTTTTGGAAACAAGGACAACTAAATCTAACTCCTGATCGCGTAAAAGAGGTTAGAAAATCAAGCAAAAATTTTCACCCGGGAAAGGCCGGGTTTTTCCGCAAGTGTGAAATAAAATTATTTAAACGTTATATTGTCCAGTTCCTGGTGAAGGCACGTGTAGTGCCAAAACGTAGAGCAGAAAATTAAATATTCTGGTTAAGCTACTCGAAACTAAAGTAATCCAGTTTTAGCAACACCCTGGCCATGGCAATCACTGCAAACAAACGAGTCTTGATGGTTTGCCGCATTTCAAGGGGCATAGCTATACAGACGATTAATTTGAAACAACACGCAGAAAACATTCAGCAAAAATACAGGAATTTTCTCGAAATATATGAATATCATTAAAAAACGAAATGGATGAAAAAGTAGGAAATTCAGTAACTCTCTAGATTCTCGCAAGCGCCCGAGCGCGACTAATCCGAGCCATTCATTTTCCGAACATTTTTCTCCAACCGGAGCGCCGTTGCCGAGCCTATATTTTCCATATTTATAGTGTGCGACATTGGATCTGGGGAGGAAAGGGGTTGCTCTTTGATTAGTCAACCATCCAAAACTAGTGCTGTTTCCACTCTCTCTCTCTCTCGTTCGCATCTCGCTTCATTATACATTGATTTTTGGCGCTGCGTACGTGCTTGCATGTCCTCGATTCTCCAACCCTTTTTACCACCAGGGGCGGTCCATGGCATCCTAAAACCGCCCTTCGTTTTAATCTCCTTCTTCATCGTCGCTTTTCCTTTTCGACTGTTTTAACGGAAGAGGAGAAGTATACACGTACTTCGGGGCTAACCACTATTAAACATTCATGTTTGTTTTCATCAATTAATAATCGCTATCTGAAGGGCTTAATTATTTGTGTTGTTGCTCTTCCATTAAAAGCTGCCAGCGTCTTTGTGTCGTGTGATTTACTCGTGCTCGTCGGAGGATGTAAACGCGTCCTACCTACGGGCTTTTCGAGGCAATTATAGTTTGTTGATTTTGCGGCGAAGATGGCGCTCTACCCACGGCGCTTCCGTTCTGAGGGTTCGACTCGAGTTGCGATTGACGCGCCATCTAACGGCGTGCGGACGCCATCTAGCGATAGCGCACCCTGTTGGGATGCATTTATGAGGAGTTCTCGTGTTTTATCTTGCAAGTCCCCATGCAAGTCAGGCGTTTTTCAAGTCTAGTTGACCATTTTGTATTTCTATGTTTTCTGACTGTATTGTGACTGTATTCTGGGGTAGATGTAATGTCTATGCATCCATTCTATGCCTTTTCCGAAACTGGAATAAAGCATTTATTATAATTGTTACTTTGAAAATATTTTAAATTCGCTGTTTGCGAGTCGTTTTGTCGCTACATTCGCATGTACTTGTATGTAATACCAACTTAACAGAAAGTATATAGAAGACGTCGATTCAAAATATTTTACTATTTCTCTAGGGACAGTTTTGAAAAAACGTGTTATAAACGCTTTTCAACGAGTAATATACATTACATTTAAAAAATGTAACGCTAATGAACAAAAAAAATAACATCGTATCATTAAAAATGGACTTCATTGCGCAATTTGAGCGTTGGAGACTCTGCATCGTATTTGTGTATTGAATTTTGAAATAATACGAATTTCGACCGATCTTTCGGAAACTAGTACAGTAAAACCTGTCAAGAGTGACCACCAAAGAAAATGCAATGTTGGTCACTGTACACAGGTGGTCACTATACAGAGAATTTTCATGCAGGAAATGTACACTCGAAAAACCAAAACGCTGACTGAAAAGTGGTCAACATAAACTAGCGTATTATCTTTCCCAGCGCATATTGTATACAGTATGATCGTTGCGTAGGAATTACGAATACATGTAGAACATTAAACTATAAATTTTGCTGAAAGATTATTGAAAATTTGACTGAGGTTCGTTTCCTTCTTGAAATACGTTTATAGTCGGGATGATTTGGTGCTGCCTCACGAGCGTTTGGTATAACTACATGTAGCGTTAGTCTTAACTACTCGTTTGAAAGGAGTTTGCCATCGTATCGTTCCATATATATGTTCTACATTTTGGAGTAGGTGTGTACGGCCTGTTATTGAGTGGAATGGGCACTAGTCTAGGTGGCTGCGTGCCATCTCGTGTCGAGCGACGGTTGCGAGTCTCTCGGGGCCTTTGCTGCTCCCTCGTCGTTCCATCGCCTGGGTGTAGGAGGTGTAGCGGTAATGCACAAGCGCTGTATCCATTAGCGACGAAAGTGGAGACGGCGCACAAAAATCGCCAAAGACGCCATCTTGAATCGGATGAAAGTGTCGAGGAGGGAAGCGCACAAAAAATGCAATCCCCGTCATATGTATTTTTTTTCTTTTTTCGTTTTCGCGCGACTAAATCATACGAATTGGCCAGGAATTCGATTCAGGAGGTTTTTCAGTTCCTGCTTTTCTTAGTCAAGATGGTGCTCGTGAAATCCATACTTTTTGAACCGAGGTGGTTCTCGTGCAGTTTATACTTTGCGCAGCTAAATTATTCGGCCTTGTTGGTTCTTGTACTATGTCAACTTCTCTGCAGCTAAGATCGTTCTTATGCAATACCTGCTTGTCTCATCCAAGATGCTTCTGATAACATACCTAAATTGGTTCTCAAATAATGCTTACTTTATACTATCCGAAGATGGTTGTCGAACAATCCCCTTTTCTTTTTCCTCGTTTAAACTCGATACCAATAAAGATTTAAACAAGCGTACTCAGGGTGGCCTCAGGTCAGGGAAGTCAGGGGGGGGAGGGAAAGTGGTCATGGAAGTCATGGAAATGTTAGGAAAATTTGTGAGTGTCAGGGAAATTTTCCCAAGTAAAAGCAAATGCTAACCCTGCACTGAGTCTGCTATATATAGCAGCTCCATCTACAATCTAGTGTTTTGTCAAGCTTCTCGTTGCAATTGTTATTTTATTTTTCATGATGACAAAAAAAATTGATGCGCATTAACGAGTAAGTTTTGGTTTTGGGAAAATTCAGGGAAATTGAAAATTAATGTTGCGGCCACCCTGGTACTGTTAATTTTCAACATATTCCGAGATGATTTCTATACCATACAATCCCTATATTTTTCTCATCCAAGATCGTTCCTCTATCAGCATTCTCCGTTCGCCTTTAAAGCCCATTTCGCGGGATTTGTTTTAATTCGATTTTTGCCATAAATATATTACCTCTCCTTTCTCTACGTATCCTTTTGTCCCCCTCCTTCCCTCCCACCATTAATCCCCCCATCGCCTTTTCATTTTCTTTATTAGAACCTCGTATAACCCGCACAATCGCCTCGATCTGTACACAATATAAATGGAGGCGTCCTTAAGTTTACTCTTCGAGATCATATAACTGCAGGTAAATTCCCTCGGCAGTCATTGAGGGTCTGTTAATTTTGGCTTTTTTATTTTATTTATTTTTTCATCTTCTAATTCCCCGCTCTATCTTTCGCCGTTGCGCTCGCTCTCGTCTCTTCCACACCCTGATATACGAGCCTATACGCTGCAAGAGTGGGCCTTTTTTCCCTGCCTTTTTTTCCCTTTTCACTTCCCCTTCGCCTCTCGCCATCTACTTCATCAAGTTATTCTAACCATTGACTTTTAATTTGTACCTGGTGTCCCAATAGAGCCACTAGCAACGGGCTTTAATGCATATAAATCAGTCTGGGTTCCCCCCACCCCCCTTCCCTCATCCCCAAACATCCTTTCTCTCTGCGCGAATAGATTAACTTTCAAAGATAATTCGCCGTAATGGCAAGCACGCTTTTCTCGTGTGGTGCGCCTGGGTCTCAGCGCCCGAAATTGAGGAGCAGCTCCTCCTAATGGCGATTGAATTAACAGGCTTAACGGAGTCATTAATCTGCGTGATTTGTGGAGACTTATGAAGGGCGACTTTTTTTTTACCCGCCCCGTGGGGATGACGACCGAGAAGCACGACGTTATTTTCGAAAATATATTTTTGTTTTCGAAAACAAACTGGACCGTTGACCGTTGACAAGGTGGATCATCGTTGAGAGATAAACACCCCTGATATCAGCGATGCTAATGCTGATCTTGTTTATCGGAGTGCATCATAGATGACGCTGGTGTCATATCGGTATAAACATCCTGCTTATCGGAATGCATCGTAGATGGCGCTGGTGGCATTTCGATGTGTAACATCCTGGTTTTCAAAGTAGTTCGTAGAGGGCGCTTGTGTCATTTTTCATAGACCACCCCTCTTTCTCCTAAAGAGGGATTCCTCGAGTCCTTGAGACGGGTACCTCATGTGGCGCTACTGTATAACATATACACTCAGCATTACAGGAACTACCGTACGCTGTCCCGTATTACGTCAACTCGAGTTGCATCTGGCTGAGGTTTACAAAGGTCTTGTCGACTACCAACCTTATTGCTCAGGTGACATTTTTACATAGATGGTGCTCGTTCTTTGCAAAAAGCCTCGAAATGCGTTTAAAAACACGTTTTATGGAAAAAAATGTCGCGTTGAACCTCGGTCGAGAAAGTGGGGATTCCACGAGCACCATCTTGGCTCGTACCATCCTGAATAGATTTAGCGGACAAACAGTTTTAAGCTTGTTCCTCGCGTCGTTTTTGGGACGAGTTTCAGTGACTTTTTTGTCTTTTGTGCATTCAGACCTCGACGTAATTCGTGCACCGCGTTGTCATTCGTCAACCCCCAAGATTTCTCGGTCTCCCCCCCCCCCTCCCCTCCCCCATACTTCTGGTGCAGCTAAATAAGCAATTGTGCTCGTCGCTCCCTCGCCTCGTCTCCGCTGGCCTTAATGCAATGCTTCGCTTAACTTTGCCGTCCTATTTCCCGAGGGAACGAGGCCCCTGGATAATTTCTGCCGAGAAATCTTGCGACAAATAAACGAAATACATTCGAGTGGAGCGGAGATGCTAACGAAAGATGAGTGGGCTCTTGGGCCGACAAACCCTGGTGGCCGAAGAAAGGGACTCTCCCTGGGGGTGGTTGGGAGAAATCAGCGAAAAGCGGGACGCGAATAAATATTTGGAAATTTCTGCTTGTTTTTGTTGTGCTCGGGCCAAGGAATTATGAGAGAGCAATGTGTCTACTTTGGAATGATCCTGAAACGACAACCTTTCGATCGTATAGGGATCGAACGAAAAAAAATAATAAAAAGAAAAATTGAAGGAAAAAAATTAATCGCAGCGGTTGAAAAAATTTATTGAATGTAAACTGCATGCATGATGATATTTGTTTGAAGTACATGTAATGTGTATAATCGGTTTGAAAATAGTTTGGTTACCCATCTTATTCGGATCATTCTTTACATGTATGGAATAAAATCAAAATTGTAAACTGGTTGCATATATTGATCGTAAACCTGTTGATATTTGTTTCAAATATAATCAATCAGTTTGAAAACTGTTTGCTCGCAAATCGCGACAATACGGTTCGGGGTTTCGCGCTTTTGTCAATTCAATTCAATACCCTACAGTCGACACATTCAGTGACATGTGGTATAGGGGGAGGAGCATTCCAATCATAGTTGTCGGAATATAAAACCGGAAGTTCGAGTATTACACGTCTTTCACGAATTATTCACACGTGTTAATCAATACGTCAAATGTTACAAAAACTATGGGCATCTGCTCTGGAGATATAAATTCATTGCGTTTCAAGAGTGTGTCAAAATGCCGGGTGGGTTTTTTAACTGCGGCCCAGGAACCAGGCATGCATCCACACACACACACCTCTTCTTTACATGCTTGTTTACAGATAGCAGTTTGTCACAGCTTGAGTACACCTTGTCATTTTTTAACCAAATTGGTTACAAGTTTTGTTCTTAAACCTTTCCATACCTTTTTATGCCGGGACGTCAGTATCACATTTCCCACAAATTTAAACATATTGAAAAATCCTGTAAACATTTTTAATAGAACTTAAATTTGCTTTTTGAAGACCACTAGCTTTCACGTGTTCGTGTAGACGATTCCCTTAGAAATCTTTCGCAACAGAATCGTGCCTCACCCCGCATATTTTCTTTCGTTAAATTAAAACTGCATCATCTAGCGATGCATCTGATGATTTTTTTTATCTATTCAACTTTTTTTTTTGCCGTAGACGCAATTAACCACCCCCAACGAGCCGCGTGGCATCATGGGGCCTATTTTAGGCAATAGCGAGCAGATGGG
>JAQGBX010005650.1:0-13407 GCA_034698745.1 Megaphyllum sjaelandicum
GGAAAAATGCAAAAATGACCTGGAAAAACCTTAAATGTCAGGGAATTTTATTCTCAAAAAAATGTGGGAACCCTGTATGTGATCATGTATATGCAGTACCATAGGCCCATAGCAGTCATTATCAACTAAATACGTGGGTTCGGGGGTTAGGTTCCAATCCTCTGAGTGGGTATACATCCAATCGTGCATAATCGTTTACACTATTCAATAATGTAAAATTTCTGTGATAAAGTATAACTTATAAATGATGATCAATTAGACATTAACACCAGAGACTAACTATAAACTGCACTGTTAAGTTATTATAATGATATAATAAAAGTTACGAGAATGTGGTTGCTCTCTAAATTATTTATTGTTTTTATTCAACTTTCTGTATGTTTTGGTGTATTTCTATGGGTTTTTTTCTGACAGCAGTTACTGACACAGCGGACCAGGTAAACTCGAGGCAATCTGGCATGCTTAACTGAGGTACTTATCTGGCATGCTTAATTGACGTACTTATTTGGCAATGCTGAACTACCAATTGAATAAAAATATCCGGTCCTCATGATATAGAGGCGTCGAAAAGATTTTACATCTTTCTCTTCGATTGTAAGAGTCCCCCATCTACCACGATATCTGCTCCAGTAATGAAGGACGCGTCATCAGAGGCCAGATATGCTATGGTATTAGCAACTTCAGAAGCTTCTCCGGTACGACCCAACACTTGAAGGTTACTCAGTTGGTCGTAATACTGGGAAAAAAACATGATCAACAGTAATTCTTAATAGCCTACATGTACATGTATACAAGGTATTGCATCACTGAAAATATCGAAGGATATTGCAGCTGAGGCTAGTGCATATCTACAATTTTTTGAAATTCGTCAAGTATACACTCGGCAAATTTGAGCATTCTTCTAACTTGGCGTCGATGCAGTGCTAATAATATGATTTATGATGACCAATAAGCTTCTATCAAGGAAGCTTAGGCCACAAATAAGAATAATTCATCAGCATATGTAGCATTAAGAAATTCCTTAGATTATAAAATGTGTATCTTAGTCGTCTAATAGTTTCTTTTGGTTAAAACACACCAACGTGTATAGTGTCCCAAACTACGAAAGTCTATAATGATGTTCCCAAAATTCAATTTTATAGTGTTTAAAAATGTGTTTGTGAAAAATCTCCAACACTTTAAAGTTTCCAACATTTTATAAAAATGATGTAATAACTTTCTATGAAGGATTTGATCGAATAAAATGGTTGATCGATGATCGAATTAAGAGGCTTTCGCAGTGGTTTTAACAGAGCATCTGAAAATCCATTTTTTATATTGGAAATGTTTCTGTGCACTGTACCTGTGATAGTTCCTCTTGCTTAACACCATAATTCATGGGGAACTGAGTTCTTGTAATTCCGGGACTAATTGATATGATATACAGTAAAACATTTAATAAATATTAATTGTAATTTGCACCAAATCTGTTTATTTAATAATCAGTATAAATCACATTTACCTGACTGAATTGACTCTCACCTGATGCGGTCCAAGCTCTGTAAAAAAAGGAATTTTCTTTGTAACTTGTTGTGACTATAGCTGTAGAATTTGCAATTGTGTTACCGGAAATTCTGCTTGCCTAGCACTTGCGCAAAATGGATCAAAGATGATTTTGGGATTGTTAAAAAGGTTATTTTATTATAGAAAGCATTGTTTCGCCTAATGCATCATAGATGACGCTGGCATTGCATAAAGAGATCTATTGATAATTCGGATTTTCGGCTAACATATACCTTGTGCTGCAAATCTCGTAAATTGATTCAGGGCCAATTTTGACATGCTGTAATACAAGCTTCCGGCAGTCTAAAAAAGTAAATCAACGGTGATTAAGACAGAATCTATAAAAGGCAAAACGCCTCCATCTTGGTTTTCCGTGGCTGGGTAACTGGCTGGCCTGCGCGTCATATCATTGGCCACTTATGGCACACCCCCCAAGAGCGTTAACTCCGTGGGGAATAACTTGCCCCGGGCCATGAAACTGTCAAACAAGTTTCCCGTCCCACATCCGGGATGTATCCAGGTCATATAGCGTCATCTTTTGGAGACAAAGGACAGCTAAATCTAACTCCTGGTCGCATAAAAGGGGTTAGAAAATCAAATAACAATTTTTACCCGACCAAGGCCGGGTATTACCGCTAGTATTTTACTTTTTATCTTAATCAACAAATGTACTTACGACTCTTTGTGCGGCGATACTGGAAATGTTAATAACGGTGCCTTTAGTTTTTATTAAGTGAGGTGCTGCCAAACGAGTTAAAACCATAACCGATCTGTAACACAAATTTGGATAATTTTGACTTTTGATATCTGATAATCATGTATTCATAGCAAAGAAAGTAGCTGACAATGTAACCTTAAGTTAACGTCAAATACTTCGTCGAAATCTTCTAGTGATCCCTCCAAAGTAGTTGCCGTTCGCTTTATTCCCGCGTTGTTAACCTACCCATTAATGCAATAAGGTTATTTAGTAAATAAGCAAATATAGAGTTGTTTTTAATTTCTTTAAACATAATCTTACCAAAATGTCCAATTTCCCAAAGGCCTTCAAAGTTTCGTCTACTAGTTTTTGACGCACATCGGCATCTCTGATATTTCCTACACACATCAGAGGCTGCGGTTGGCCTATGCTCACTTTGGAGCATTCAGCTATCGTATTTTCAAGTTTGGATTTTGTAGTACCTAAAACTGCGATGGTCGCCCCTAGTTCAGTAAAAAGCGTTGCTGTAGCAGCCCCAATTCCACTTCCGGCACCTATTATAACCGCGAAAATGTGTATAGTTTACAAAGTACAGTCCCACCATTGTATTTTATAATTCTAAACCTTCGTACCTGTAATTATGGCCACCTTTCCTTGAAGTTTCAATGGTTTTTTACTCATGTTCAGCACTTATAGCAGACGATATCTCAAGAACTGCTTGCGCTCACCAAGACCTGCTAAATAGCTCGATGTTTGCTATGCTATTGTTTAAAAAAATTAGGTCACATAATATTATATGCACGTACTTGTACCTGTACCCGTATTTAGTCAATACTATCATGTTTCAGATTGTTAACTGTTATCAAAATAGTGGTAAGTTGATACTCTGATCAACAAACAATAGCATGTTTAAAGTACAGTTTTGTATCATTGTAACAAGATATAGAACAAGGTAATCTTAATCTAGTAACCAATTGATACATCAGTAAAGAAACAGACCATCTGGATTCCGGAAATCTTTGCCGATGTTTGCAAGCACGGAATTGTTAAAAAGAGAATAACATGTGACTTAGACTTCAAGTATTACTGTAAACTGTATAAAGGCACTTATGATTCTTTTATTTATTAACTTAGTTAATATTAGTTGTTATATTTATAGTTGATATTTGCCATTATTTGACCATATTTGAAAACAAAGATGGTCTTAGAATAAAGATTTTGAAAATATTGTGCACGCTAAGAAAAAATACAAATACTACACCTTTTGGTTGGTGTTATGGAAAACTCCTTACTAGGTTTTAAAGGTTTCCCGTAACACCTTTACTATAGGTTTTAAAGGTTCCCCGTAACACCCTTACTATAGGTTTTAAAGGTTCCCCGTAACATCTTTACTAGGTTTCGAATAACACCTATACACTTTTAAAGGTTTCTCATTACATCAACAATGGTGTTGTGAATTGTGACAGTTACTTTAGCGGTTGAATGGGAAACCTTTGGGGGAAAAATGGTAACTGTTTTGTAACTGTTTAAAAAGTATTCGTCAAAAAATGGAAGTCAAACATTTTTGCTTCTTGAAAACTTCATGAAATGAAAACACTATAATTTTTTTTTCTAAGATGGGGCAATAATGATAAAATATCCCTGTCATTGCAATTTTTATCTTTTTACACCATTTTCATAGATTGATAAACATGTTTTATGATATTCCTTTCATTATCCACACACTTTCATAACATGTATCATCTGTATATACCATATTTTCAACGCATTTAAAAGGCCGACATGCATTTTATTTCTATTTGAAAGTGTCATTACATATTAAAACGTGAAAGAAAAAGTCATGTTTAGAGCCAATCTCCCCGAATTACTTAATACCGGACATTTTCTCTAAACAATATATTTTGAGCTGAAATGATTTGTATGTAGATGATTTTTACATATTTCAAACAACAGTAGAACCTCCGTAAGTTGACCACCGAAGAGCGAAAACAAAACGGTCAACATACAGAGGTGGTCAACATATGGAGGTCCATCTTCCATCAGTTAATGTGGACTGGTGACCAACCAGTGTATGAAAATTTGGTCAACATAAGGAGATGGTCAACTTAGGAGGTTCTACTGTATTATGTTTTGATTCAGGCTGAATTTTACTGTAGTTATTGCTTCATTTGCTTTGGGGTGGGGGTCCTGCTGCCACTGGTTTCACCAAGCATCCTCCGTCCACGAGAATGTCTGCTCCAGTGATGAAGGATGCGTCATCCGAGGCTAGGAATGCAATAGCTTTAGCAAGGTCTGAAGGTTCACCAACACGACCCAGCACTTGCATGGTGCATAATTTATCGAAAAACTGCAATAAGAGAAATTTACAAACAATTTCAAAATGGGAAATTCAGTAAATGAAGACCTACTTATATTAGTTACATGCCGAGCATGTACAAGTATGTATAACTGACACAAAACTTCACATAGTCACAAATGCAGTTTCACAATATATAAAGCGCGTGCAACATTATTATGAACTGGAGATAATTTAAAAAGAAACTAAATAGTGCTTTGATTTTTCTGAAGTTTCTGGTCAGCTTAATACGACAGCATCACAATCTGAACATTTTCTTTGACTTAATTGTGACTTTTTATAACAAGCTATTTGATCGGCCACCTTTGATTAATAATTCAAAATATTTCTTTAAGATAAACTTCATATACATGTAGTTACATGTATTGTTTGGATGTCTTTTAGGGTACAATTCAGTAATTCACATAATCAGTAATCACTGCCATCTTGTATGTAACAAACCCCTATTACCATAGGAAGTTGCTCTTCTTTAAGGCCATAATTTGTAGGGAAGTTGGTTCTGGTTACGCCCGGTCTAAAATTAGATCGGAAAAAGACAAGTTTTATTATTATTTGTTATCAGATCCTATACAAGTATTATTCAACAAGATCTGAATTATTGCAAACATGGTGTCACATGCAGGAAACTTACGTTACGGAATTGACACGTACTTTATGCGGACCAAATTCTTTGAGAAAAATAAAAACACAATCAATTTCAATGTATTTAAATATAATCCACAAATATACAGTATTAATACCTCTTTACATTGGACACCTGTAAGGTCAATCTTAATCTCTAACACCTACACAATGCAAGGCCGCTAATTTTTAAATGGGCCATTTTAACATGAATGCATAATTTGTTTTTATGCGTGTACGTTTTGGAACAGTTATAACGTGCACTATTTTAGAACAGTGCATCTAAAGATATACAGCCTTAAAACCCGTTCTTTTTATATTTAGACGTTCAATGTTACAGTATCAAGCCAATACTTAAAAGCTATTAGCAGGCCTCTGAATATTCAAAGTGTTCAATGTTTCAGATTATACTGTATAAAAACTGCCCCAACCTTGTGCAGCATGTTTAGTAAAATGATCCAATGCTGCTTTCGACATACTATAAAATATGTTTCCCATTGGCTGTAAGCAGGAATATGATAGTTAATTTCACACACTTGAAATGTAATTTCAAATCAATATCGTTCGGCAATGGAAAAATCACACAAGATATCATGTACCCACCACACTCTTTGCGACAATACTGGAAACATTTACAATGGCACCTTTGCTTTTGATAAGATGTGGAGCTGCGAGTTGCGTCAAAACGACCAGGGATCTATTTAAATAATGAGTTACAATTTCATAAAATAATGTACAGATAAGTGTCGAATAATGTTGAAATTCTATTTCCATAATTTTTTGCTACTTTTGCACTGAGTCGAATATCATAAACCATATGACGCTTACTAAGAAGTGAATTCAAAGTCACTTCAGTCCACGCAAGTTTACAAAAATTGAACTTCTTTTTAAATGGATATGAACGGAAACACTCGCCTCAGGTTGACTTCGAATGTTTCGTCGAAATCTTCTATTGGGCCCTTCAGCAAGGTCCCATTTCCCGCTCTAGCGGCGCAGTTCACCTTAATTGGTTTGATTTAAGGAATATTTAATCACCGCATTTCACACTTTATTTTCTAAAGTCATACAAAAATAACTTTTCTCACCAAAATGTCTAATTTTCCAAACTTTTTAATTGTCTCGTCAACGAGTTTTTTGCGCACGTCGTTGTCTTTGATATTGCCAACGACTATCAATGGTTCCGGTTGTCCAATGCCCACTTTCTGACATTCCTTAACTGTGTTTTCTAATTTGGGTTTCGTTAAATCCAATATTACGACGGTCGCCCCAAGCTCATGGAAAAGTTTTGCTGTAGCAGCCCCGATTCCACTTCCAGCCCCTGTCATAGTGCATCACAAAACGTTTAAAAATATCGAGATTTCAATACACTTGATAGGTGAAATTCATGGAAAATTTATAAAAAAAAACTTCAAACCTGTAATAATGGCCACCTTTCCTGCCAGCTTCTGCGGTGATTTACTCATGGTGAATGTTGGAGTAGGATAGTAAAACTGGAATGGCGCACAAATTTGGCTACTGACGATAAGCCAACTAACTTATATGATCAAAGTGTTGATCAAAGTCTGATTGTCTGATTGTCGAAAATCTTATCACACTTATGATATTACACTATGCACTCGCCAGCTTGTCAACCAGAAGGTGGATAATTTTTTTTCAAATGTTCTATGCTAGATTAACAGCGACCTTCCAACAACCGTATACAAGAGTTTGTGTAGTTTTATTAAGTATAATTATAGTTGATTATATTCAATAAAGTTATATTACTTGAGGGTAAGTTGCTGTTAATCTTGAATTTGTTCCCTATATTTTTTTCCAAGTCTTCAGAAATGAAATATTTCATTATTAAAAATACTCACAGGAAGATAACAAATATATTGAATGAACGGTAATTCTAAGATAAAGAAATAATAGAATACCACTTCAAATTCATTACAATTTTTATTAGTTATGGAATTTACATAAAATCATATGAAACTATCTTATTGTATTCATTGATTTACCAATGAAGAGGTGATATTCAAATGATAAATAAATTTTATGAATCTCATTTTCTCGTTAATTTCATTTTCCATACACTTTCATAATAGATATCATCTGAATGTACAATATTTTGTCCACATTTTAAAAGATGCACATGCACATATGTGTCGTCACATTTTTATGTTTAGAGTCAACATTTCCTTAAGAGATTATGCAATTAAGTAAGTTGAATCAAGTAATTGATTTATACTGTATGCAAATTGTATTTTCGATTTAGGCTGAATTTCATGGTCGTTATTGCTTCATTTTCTTTGTGGTGGGGGTCCTGCCACTGGTTTCACCAAGCACCCTCCGTCCACGTCAATGTCTGATCCAGTGATAAAGGATGCGTCATCAGAGGCCAAAAATGCGATAGTGTTAGCGATTTCGGAGGATTCACCAACACGGCCCATCACTTGCATGTTGCTTAAGTTGTCGAAAAACTGAAAAAAAAATAATGTACAATTTTTTAAAAATATAAAATACAATAATGAAAGGTATTTCGCCAAGGGTATTTAACCAAGGCAGTTTCACAATTTGGCAGATGTAAGTTTGCTTGAGCTCAATACAGTGTAGGCAACTTGTATATTGCATCGATATGTAACGGGGTAATTAAAATCAAAAGTGATGTTACATTGACCAAAGCGTGAAAAAATTTTCCAGCAATGGTTACTTGCTTAACTTAAATATCAAAGCATATTGGTTCCGTAGGGCAACGTCACCGTAAAGGGCTGATCATGTTTTTCAAAATGTTCTCCGACTTGTGACGCTTTTACACCATTTACCGCCTTCTGCATAAATGTCTAATTAAATATCTTTCTCTAAACTTGAATTTATGAACACTGTAGTAAAGGACTTTTACGTTGCAATTCCTATAATCAATGATCGCTGCCATTTTTTATGTAACAAACACCAATTACCGCAGAAAGTTGATCTTCTTTAACGCCTGCATTCATAGGGAATTTGGTTCTAGTCACGCCTGGACTATAGATTTGATCGAAAAAATGCAAATTTTATCATTGTTAATTATTTCAACTTATTGCAATTTGCAAACATGGTGGCACATGCAGGAAACCTACCTTACGGAATTGACGCGTACTTGATGCGGTCCAAATTCTTTGAGAAAAAACGTACAATTTCAATGTTTTTAAATACACAGATTCTTAGTAAATCAACAAAAATATAGTAAAATCCCTTTACATTGGACACCTGTAACACCAGTCTTTATTTCAAACACCATTAGGCAGACCTAGATCTTTGTAGGCGGTTCTGTGATTTTTTGAACATACTTCTCAATATTGCAGTATATCAAACCAAGATGCCTAAAACTAAAGGCAGACGTCTGAATATTCAAGGTGTTCAATGCTTCAGGTTGTACTGCATAAAGTCTGCACACACCTTGAGCAGCATGTTTTGTAAAGTGATTCAGTGCTGCTTTCGACATACTATAAAATATGCTTCCTAGGGGCTGCAAGCAGGAATATAATAATAAGTTAATCTCATACATTTCCAATTTTATTGTAAATCAATATTTTGCCGTGATATAATATAATATAAAAGGTAATGAATACTCACCACACTCTTACCGGCAATGCTGGAAATATTTATAATGGAACCTTTGGTTTTGATAAGATGTGGCGCTGCTAGTTGAGTTAGAACGATCACCGATCTGTATAAATCCAGAAAGGTAACGAAAATAATAATTGAATATTTTTATTTTTGCACTGAGTCAAATATTACTAACACAAATTGGAAAAAATAACGCTGATTAAAAATTACAGTAAATAACAATTAAAACACGACCAAAATTGTGTTCAACAAACAAGTTTCTGTACAAACAAACAAAATTACATAATCAAACACAATTTTTGGTCGTGCTTTGTTGTTTTTTGGAATTGTTTACCCTGACCACTTGAAGGAAGATATCGATTATTACAGTAATAACTAATCTGAAATTTTATTGTTTTGGTGTTACTTTACAGTCTTGGAAAAAAATAAGTTTACAAACATCGAAATTTCACTTTATGCATGATTCTCTTAACTCTAGAACTTGCTTTATAGTTACTGAGCTATGAATTCAGTCAATTCAATCCAACTCAACTCAGTATACTAGTTGCCATACATTGTACTCAGTAGATACAAATGCCATATGGTAGGGGGCTCTAACTCATTTTCAAGAGAATGCTCCTACGTCAGTTTCGATCGACTTTCTTAAAATCTAAACTATTTTTAGGAAGATTATTCCATCGTATAATCGCATGCAAAAAAAATTATACTCAGTTCAGTGCACTAACTCGAGTATTCAAAAGTTAAACATCTTTTTAAATGGATATGAAAGGAAACACTCGCCTAAGGTTGACATTGAAAATATCGTCAAAATCTTCTATTGACCCATTCAATAAGGTTGCAGTTCTCACTGTAGCTGCATTGTTCACCTGAATTAGGTTGATTGAAAGAAATCAGCTAAACACCGCATTTCACCTTTTGTTTTCTAAAGCCATCAAAAATGAATTCTCACCAAAATGTCCAACTTTCCAAACTTCATAATTGTCTCGTCAACGAGCTTTTTGCGTACGTCGTCGTCTTTGATATTACCCACTACTATTAATGGATCCGGTTGTCCAACGCCTACCTTTTGACATTCCTTAACTGTGTTTTCCAATTTGGATTTTGTGGTGCCCAAAATCACTACGGTCGCCCCAAGCTCATGGAAAAGTTTCGCTGTGGCAGCCCCGATTCCACTTCCACCCCCTGCCATAATGTCATTATCGAAGAAAGTTTAAAAAATCGAATTTCGAATAAATCTGTTAGGTGAAATTCATGAAAAATGTCAAAAAACTCCAAACCTGTAATTATGGCCACTTTTCCAGCCAACTTCTGCGGTGATTTACTCATGATGACCGATTGAATTGGAAAGTTTAGACAATTGTTTAGCAAACCTGAAATTGTGCACAAATTTTGCTGCCGAAGATAAGCCAACTACCTTATATGCAATTCATTGTTTGGTGTTGATCAAAGTCTAACCTTACAATTGTCTGATTGCGGAAAGTCTTATCACAATAATGATACTAAATTCTGCACTTACCAACTTGCCAACCAGAAGGAGGTGATTATTGTTCAAATGTTTCATACATGATTTACATGATTGACTTTTTTGACAAGTCAATAAAATATATTGATTAAACAGCAATGTATCTATGCATGATTTTTCTATAAGATGAAGAAATATTGGACTCACGTTTCAAAGACATTAAATTTTTGTAATAATTGCCGAATTTACATAAAATCACACGGAATTATCATAGTCTGTTCATTGGTTTACAAATGAAAACGTGATTTTCAAGTAATAAACACATTTTATGAATATTTTAATTTTTTTTATTTCGTTATCCAAACACTTTCATAAAAGTTTTCATCTGCACGTATACACTATTTTGTTCATATTTTAATAATCGCACATGCATTCTATTTGTTGCTTTTAAGGAAATGTCGTCTCTTTTAAAATGTGAAAGAATAATTCACATGCATACCGCTCCTTTTTTGTTTAAATTCAACATTTCCGATATATATATATTATGTAATTAAGTAAGTTGAATCAAGTACAGTAATTGATTTATATAATGCATGTATGCTGCAGTCGTATGTATTTTAAAAGACATATTTTGATGATTCAGACTGAATTTCACGGTCGTTATTGCTTCATTTGCTTTGAGGTGGGGTCCCTGCCACTGGATTCACCAAGCACCCTCCGTCCACGTCAATGTCTGCTCCAGTGATGAAGGATGCGTCATCAGAGGCTAAGAATGCAATAGTGTTAGCAATTTCGGAGGATTCACCAACACGGCCCATCACTTGCAAGTGGCTTAAGTTGTCGAACAACTGCAAAAGTTTACAAACAATTTCAAAATTAAAATACAGTGATTCAAGGTCCCTTTCAGTTACAGCTATATACTGCATACAAGTACATATATCTGAACCAAGGATTCGTGCAAAGATAGTTTTTTAATTTGGCAGATGTAACTTTTTCTTGAGAAGTGTATATTGCATTGTTATGTTACGGAGGAAAATAAAATCAAAGTTATATTATATTGACTAAATCGTGAACATTTTGGTGTCATAGGGCAGGGTCACCGTTAAAAGCTGGTGGTGTTTTTAAAATGTTCTCTGACTACATGTATATATGACTAATTAAATAATTTTTTTTAAAGCTGGAATTTATGAACAATCTAGTAAGGACTTTTACGTGACAATTCCCATAATCAATGATCGCTGCCATTTTGTATGTAACAAACACCAATTACCGCAGAAAGTTGATCTTCTTTAACGCCTGCATTCATAGGGAAGTTGGTTCTAGTCACGCCTGGACTATAGATTTAATCGGAAAAATGCAAATTTTATCATTTTTAATTATTTCCACTTATTGTAATTTGCAAACATGGTGGCAGATGCCGCAAACCTACCTTACAGAATTGACACGTACTTGATGCGGTCCAAACTCTTTAAGAAAAAACCCAATTTAATTGTATTTAAATACACAGATTTCTAATAAATACACAGCAAATACTGTATGCAAAAACATCCCTTTACATCGGACACCTATAACCCTATTATTTCGAAACCCTATACGCTGGTCTTCAGTTTTTTAAATATGCTTATTATGGTGTATATTCACAACTGGTTCATTTCAGAATGCATTTCAGAACAGTGCATATTAAAAAGCGCAAACAGTTCTGTGTATTTTTGAGCATACTTCTCAATGTTGTAATGTCATGTTAAGATGCATAAAACTAAAGATAGGCGTTTGAATGGTCAAGGTGTTCAATGCTTCAGGTTGTACTGCACAAAAACTGCACACACCTTGCGCAGCATGTTTTGTAAAGTGAGTCAGTGCTGCTTTCGACATACTATAAAAGATGCCTCCTAGTCCCTGCAAGCAAGAACATAATTGTTAATCCCATACACTGCAAATTTAATTCTAAATAACTATTTTGTGGTAATAGAAAATCATATATATTATTATGTAATGTAGCATACCCACCACACTCTTAGCGACAATACTGGAAATATTTATAATGGAACCTTTGGTTTTGATAAGATGTGGCGCTGCTAGTTGAGTTAGCACGACCACCGATCTAAATCCAAAAAAAGTGAGATTATACAAACGTCGAAATTTCACTTTAGGACGCTCTTAATTCTAGTAGTTGCTCTAGTTTTTAAATCGTGACTTCAAACTCAGTTCAGTCGAAGCAAATATTCAAAACTTGAACACGTTTTTTAAAGGGATATGAAAGGAACACTCGCCTGAGGTTGACATCGAATATTTCGTCGAAATCTTTTATTGACCCATTCAGTAAGGTAGCCATTTTCGTTGTAGCTGCATTGTTCACCTAAATTGGGTTCAATAAAAGAAACTAGTGAATCACCGCATTTTACCTTATGTTTTCTAAAGCCATAAGAAGTAAATTCACACCAAAATGTCCAACTTTCCAAACTTCTTAATTGTATCGTCAATGAGCTTTTTGCGTACGTCGTTGTCTTTGATATTGCCCACTACCATCAATGGTTCCGGTTGTCCAACGCCCACCTTTTGACATTCCTTAACTGTGTTTTCCAATTTGGATTTAGTGGTGCCCAAAATTACGACGGTCGCCCCAAGCTCATAAAAAAGTTTTGCGGTTGCAGCCCCGATTCCACTTCCACCTCCTGTCATAATGTACAAGTTGTATGTCATTATCGCAAAGTTTAAAAAATCGAAATCTGAATAAACTTGCTAGGGGAACTTCAGGAAATAGGTAAAAAAAACCTTCAAACCTGTAATTATGGCTACTTTTCCAGCCAACTTCTGCGATGATTTACTCATGATGAACGTTTAGAAATCAGTTTAGCAAACATGAAATGGCACACAAATTTTGCTGCCGAAGATAAGCCAGCTATTTTACTAAATAAGCAATTCATTGTTTGGCATTGATCAAAATCTGACCTTACAATTGTCTGATTGTGGAAAATCTTATCACAATAATGATATTAAATTAAGCACTTGCCAACTTGCCAACCAGTTAAATTTTATTACTTGGGGTGGGAATTCGATGGCACTTTATTCAGTAAGAAATTTACTTCCGACCACTAGCGCCACCAGCGGGCAAACAATTGGTAATGGTTAGCATTACCAATT
>JAQGBX010005651.1:0-13406 GCA_034698745.1 Megaphyllum sjaelandicum
ATTAAGGAATGCTTGCCCTTTTATCCTAATAAAGGATAATCTTAATATTAAAGTATTTGGCAAGTTGCCAAAGTGATTCTTGACCTGCAGGTCATAACAAAGGCATCAGGATCTCCCAGATCACCCTTAAAACCTCTGACAGATCTCCACTTGTATGCCCCTAGACTTGCCCTTGTTGCCCTTTTTTTACTTCCAATTTTGGCCTGGTACGCTGACACCCTCATATCAAAATAACTGTATTACTGCTTATAACAGTAACCATTGGGTGCGGAGTTTAATGGTACCCAAATGTAGCTCCAAGGCATATCTCAAAGGTCATTAGGTTGAAAGAGAGTCAGGCGGAGTCGTTGGTGCACTTTGCAAAACCGTTTAATTCAAACGAACAAAAGTGGCCAATGTGGCCCAACTAAACAATTCAAAACACGAATGTAGGGCCCTCAACATGAGGGAAAACCCAGAAAACAAAAGAACGCGTTCAAACGAGATACAAACTCGCTCTAACTTGGAGCATAAAAAATTCACAAGGAGCTCAACTTCCCGAGCTCGGAGATCACGGAATAACGACCTGTTACTCCGGAGGTAGAGTCGAGACTGACGAAAAGGCGACTCCGGACTTCCCAGGTGACCTTCCGACCTGGAAGGACACCTATCGCCAAAAATGTCCCAGCGATGGGAGGGATGTGGGGAATGCCAGGGCGAACCTTGACACCCCCCTTCTAAAGGGAGCCACTCTGGGGCGACTAAAAATAGAGAGAGAAAAAAAGGTGAGACAACCTGGGCATAACCCAGGAAAAAATACAACCACTGGGCTTACCAACAGGGCAAAACTAGCGCAAGGCAAAAGCCACGGCCCGAGCGGCAGCGCCGACATCGGCCGGGCGACGATAGGGCAACAGGCCCTGACGACGGTGAGAGCGCTCACGACGCTGACGAGTGGCGATGGAACCTCCTCCACCCTGGGGGCCAGAACCACGGCGTAATCCAGAGTGTGATCCACCTGGTTGAGGGCGCTCTGGGGACCCCGGCCAGGGTGTGCCACGGGCACGCATAAACGACTGCTGCATTAAAAATAGTGGCGACGAAGGGCTGGCAGGGCGGGCCAAGGGACGACAGTATGGTCTAGGAGCCCGCATAATGGCACGAACCATACAAGACAGGAACTCTGGCAAACGACGACGTCGACGCGGCAAAACCCGACTAGGGGATTGAACAGGGGTAACCACTGCCCCAGCCAAAAGGTCACGAACAGCCAAGCGTTGGAAGGAGGCAATTGGAGGGGCCACAGAGCCACGAGCAAGCGGACGTTGGAGGAGGGCCTGAACCGGGCTACTGGCCCGAGAGATCAAGACCGGGCGCTCCGGAAACACCAGTGAGAAAATTCCAGAGTCAGCTGGAGAATCCAAACTGCAAACAGGGGCCGGAGGGATCGGCAATCCGGTTAAAGTAGGCGGCGACGGGGGCCTCGGCGACGCAACAAGGCCAGACTTGGGCCAGGAGTCAACCACGTAGAGCGGTGAACCCAGACAATCCAAAAAAAGTTGCGCAGCAGATGGACGCGAAGGGGTCCCAGGCAACAAGTCAAGCAAGTCCGGGGATCCCTCCGGAGGCCTAACCTGACCCGGTGATCCTAGGAGAATAGCTGGGGGTGACAAAACCTCCACATCGTCCAAACGATAATAAGGGCGACCGTTATGCGCACCACGATACAAAACGCGAAAACAGCGCGAAAAACCAAGTGTAGACACTGACAAAGGAGAGCAATGGCCGCTTAAAGACAACGAGTTGTCACTTAGAGAAGGAGCAGACACGTGAGCGGATGACGCAACGGTCGAGGCGAGAAATGTAGAGCCAGCGCTGTCATCTAGCGAGCGAAAAACAAAACGCTGTAAGCGCAAAGCATAAAAGACCGAGATTTGAGGCATACCACGAAGTGTGTCGCGCAACACGAAATTCACAGCCGAAAGGCGATTAACGATGCAATAGTGCCCGTGCTAGAGAGGCCAAAATTTCCCCTGACCACAACGGGCAGGTGCTAAATTACGTACAAGCACCCATTTGCCCACCTGAAAGTCTGGATGACGATGACTTGCGCAATAACGGGCTTTTTGGGCAACCTGAGCCCGGTCCAAATTGGCCGAAGCCAACCATCTTCAAAGGTCAACAGGCTGGTCAGATGATGAAACCTGAACGGCAGGGAAAATATTATGGACGGGCAGCCGTGGCTGAAAGCCGTGCATCAGTTGGAACGGCGAAAAACCCGTAGACGCCTGCTGAGCAAAATTAACGGCCGCAACGGCCGCAGCAAGTGTGTGCCCTAATCGCGACCGTTCTTGGAGGGGTCCATAGAAGCGCGAAGGACCGTCACCAAAGTCTGGATCAAACGTTCGGCAAGCCCATCCGCCTGCTGATGGTAAGGCGTGCTAACGCGGTGAGAGATGCCATGTGAACGGCAAAACTCCCGAAACAAACCGCTGGCCTAGGGGGTGCCCTGGTCAGAAGTGAGGCTGGCAGGACCGCCGAACCGCAGAATAAGGCGTTCAAAAAAATCAACCAAGGAACGAGCGGTTTGACGGCGACAAGTTGAAGCGACGATAATACGAGTCGCGTAATCGATGGCAACAATGACGGATATAGCGCCTCCAACGGACGCCGGAAGGGGGCCCACAAAGTCAAAGCCCCAATGGGAGGCAGGATCCGATACCGCAACGGGCTCCAAGAGCCCCAGCGGCGGCGTGCGCGGTAGCTTCGCACGCTGGCAAATTTCACAGGAGGCAACATAACGGACCACATCCCGTTTCCAACCGGTCCAATAGTACGCCCTGGCAACCAGGGTTAGGGTTTTAGAAGAACCAAAATGGCCTGCCAGGGGGTGGTCATGGCAAGCCTTTAAAATTGCCGGACGTTGTGCGGCAGGCACCACGCATAACAGCCACGGGGAATCGCCAGGGGCGAAAAAGTACAGCACACCAGCTAACTGAATATAGCCCTTCTGTGCCGACAAGGTGGATGGCGAGGACAGCAAAGAGGCCAATTCCGGATCAGCGGCCTGCTGCGCGGCCAAATCTGGAGAAGCACGCAGCAAAAACAAGCAATCGTCAACATCATCCAACGGCTCCTGCGATTCTAGCGGAAAACGGCTCAGACAGTCCACATTTGAATGAAGAGAGCCCTTCCTGTAGCGTACAGAGTACGAAAACTCCTCCAGCTTGGCGACCCAACGGCCAAGCCTGGACGAGGGGTTCTTAAGTTGTTTCAAGAAGCAAAGGGCATGGTGGTCTGTCACAACCAAGAAAGGAGTGCCCAACAGATAATGACGAAATTTCTCGGTGGCCCAGACAATCGCCAGGGCCTCTAACTCCGTGATGGTATATCGACTCTCAGCCCCCGACACAGTACGACTAGCATAAGCGACCACACGCTGGTCATCTAAGGGCCCCTCAGCAATGCAAGATAGCCCCCAGGCCGACGGTAGAGGCATCCGTGTACAGCCAAAGGGGTGCTGAAGGGTCGTACATGGCCAGAACCGGGGCTGAGCACAGCACTGTCTTCAAGTCTCGACCTTACTGTGGAACGACGAGGTTGTCTTCCCGAATCGTCGAGCTCAACCCTAGTGCTTCAAGTTGAAGCATGGTATGGTAGTAGCAGCTAAACTAAAGTCAATTATATAGTTTTAGTCATCAAAAAAATTAGTTGAATAGCTCTATTTACAACATTTAATTATCGATAATTACAAAACATTACTTCTGGGCTTCTTGTATGTTCTACAAAGGGTGCAAACATAAATGAAGCTCTTAAGACATTCGTTGTGTGGCAATTGATAATTAAATATTGTAAATGAATCTCTTAAAGTAATTTTGTTATGCACACCAACTCTTTTTAGACCTAAGACCTAAAGACCTTTGAAATGAGCATTGGTGTCAAATGGTTTAGAGACTATTGCATTCTGCACCTTATGGCTATTATATGTTACAGATATCAGTTCTTTTATTTGCACTCATTAATTCTCTGCTGAAGAAGCTTTTTACTCATGCTGTATGTTACAAATAATAACAATTAAATGATAAAGCATTTTTTTAATCAATGAAACTTTGTCATATTTATCGTGCTGCAGTTAGACTGTAACCCAAGAAACAAAATTCTGGTGGCCTCACGCTGGCTTGTCACCTATACGACGTCGGGAAGACGTCAGAAATCATCGTCCTCCCAACGTCATAATGTCGGGCAGGCGGACGTCCCCCTGCCCTTGCAGTTTGACGTTGACCTGCCACTGCGGCCCGACGTCGGCCAGCCGCTACGGGTCGACGTCCGGTTTTTTTTAAACAATTTACTTTTATATACTAATTTACAACTTATATCATATTATCATATAATATACATAGATATTTATTGCTCAGAAAATTTAATTGAAATAATTTGATAATAAAACTTTATTCAAACTTACCCTGGTTTTGATCCTGCAGCCTACCATCCATGGAAACATCACGCTATCCACTGAGCTATCTGGACATGTTTCTTATAAACGTTGGATTTTCGACCATTTTTAAAAGCAAGTCTGGATAACTCAGTGGATTAGGCAGTCTCCATGGATGATGGGCTGCAGGATCAAAACCAGGGAAGTTCAAACTAAAGTTTATTAACAAATTATTTCAATTAAATTGTCTATTTATAGAGTATCTACAACGTTTTTGGGCGACAAGCCGACGTCGAAAAAACTTTGGTTTCCGAAAGGCGTTTTAGGGGCGTCAAGCTACCGGTGAACTGACTTCAGAAAAACTTCGGTTTTCAACCAGCGTTCTTGGGGCGGCAAGACACCGGCGAGCCAACATTGTAAGAACGTCGGTTTCCGAACGGCGGTTTTGGTGCGGCAAGCCACTGGCAGGCCGACGTCGGAAAAAATGTTGGTTTTCGATCAGCGTTTTTGGGTCAGCAAGCCACTGGCAGGCCAAAGTCGGTTTCCAGACGGCGTTTTTGGAGCGGCAAGCCACCGGCGGCCTGACGTCGGCAAAACATAAGCCGGAATCCGTCGTTTTTTTGACGTCGGACCGCCGATGGTTTGCCACTTTACGACGTTACCGCCCATGCCGACCAAAAACCCACGATGGGCCGACGTCGAGTGTTTTATGGGAATTCTGTGTTCGAAGTTATAGACATTAAGCCGGCATGCTGGGTTTTCGAATACTGCGCTTAAATGTGTTAAAAAAGGTTTTGCTAATTTTATTATATCAGTACCATTTCCTTTTGCAGGTAACATATAAAAAATGCCTAAAGCTGTTAAGAAAAGAACAACACCGACTTGTTATGATGCCAAATTAATAAGCTGGAAAACACGGATAAATGCCAGTATGTTATCTTTAACAAGAGTCAGCAGTAATGAAGAGCTTTGCCGTTGTATGATTGATGCATACCCGTAAGTAACAAGTGATGACTTTTGCTAATTCAAAAAAAAAACAATTTGTCTAATGATGTCATTTAACACTGTGGTAACCCCAAAAAACAAAATTCCGACGGCCCAACGCCGGCCTTCTAGCGGCTTGCCGCCCATTCAACGTCGGGGTTACGTTGGAAATTATCGTCCCCCCGACTTCAAAATGTCGCGCAGGCAGACGTTTCCCCGCCCATGCGGCCCGACGTCGCCCCGCCCCCACGGCCCGACGTTGGGAGAACGTCGAAATGTCGCGCAGACAGACGTCCTCCCGCCCTTGCGGCCCGACGTCGGCCCGCCCCTCCGGGATAGGCCTATTAATATAAATAGGCCTAATAATTGAATTAAAAAAACTTTTGAATTATTAGTTTACTATTCTAATTAAATTCCCGACAACATTCATAGGCCGCAACACATGAAAAATTGATTAGAAATAAATTTGTTAATACATATTTTCTTTGAACTTACCCTGGTTTCGATCCTGAAACCTACGGTTCATGGAGACATCACGATATTCGCTGAGCTATCCTGACTTGAATGTTAAATGTGTTTTAAGATGGTGGATGTGTTTTTAAATGCGTGGAAATTTTGAAAATTTAAAATTCACAATTGAACATTGGGAAAAGTGTTACGGTCCTGTGGAACTTTTGAAAATTTATGCGAAAAAAGTTTAGAAATTTTTAAATTTGTGATTGATTGGTAAACATGAAAAATTTAGCAGATTTGTTCTAGGAAAAATTTTCAAAATATGCAAAGGGGCTCTGAGCTAACCACGTAGAAGTATTAATTCGTTTTTGGATGTGACTACATAAGTATTAAGAAATTCCCTGACTTTCGAAATAATTTATTCATCCCAAAAAAGTCGGATTCGACCACCAGTGGCCCGACGTCGGAAAAACGTCGGATTCCGCCAACGTTTTTTGGGCGGCAAGCCACCGACGACCCGACGGTAGTGAAGCGTCGGCCGCCGACTGGCGTTTTTTGGGCGGCAAGCCACCGGTAGCGCGGCGGCGGTGAAGCGTCGGACGTCGACCGGCGTTTTTTAGGTGGCAAGCCACCAGCGGCCCGGCGGCGGTAAAGCGTCGGACGTCGACCAGCGTTTTTTAGGTGGCAAGCCACCGGCGGCCTGACGTCGGTAAAACGTCGGACGCCGCCAGGCGTTTTTTGGGCGGCAAGTCACCGGCGGCCCGTCAGCGGTAAAGCGCCGGACGCCGACCGGCGTTTTTTGGGCGGCAAGCCACCGGTAGCCCGGCGGCGGAGAAGCGTCGGACGCCGACTGGCGTTTTTTGGGCGGCAAGTCACCGGCGGCCCGGCAGCGGTAAAGCGTCGGACGCCGACCGGCGTTTCTTGGGCGGCAAGCCACCGGTGGCCCGGCGGCAGTAAAGCGTCGGACGCTGACTGAAGTTTTTTGGCCAGCAAGCCACCGGCGGCCCGACGGCGGTGAATCGTCGAAAGCCGACAGGCGTTTTTTGGGTAACAAGCCACCGGCGGCCTGGCTTCGGTAAAACCGTCAGGCGGCATCTGACGCCATACTGCTGTCGGGCCGCCGGTGGCTTGCGCTTTAAAAACGTCGGTCGGCATCTGACACTACCGACGTCGGGCCGCCGGTGGCTTGCCACCTTACGACGCTGTACTGCCCATGCCGACTAAAAACCGACGTCGGGCCGACGTCGAGTGTTTCATGAGACATAAAAATGAACTTCTCGTAACCTACATTGGCCTAATGTATGGTGATACCATTAGTGCAATGTTGACTATTCTGTCAAATAGAATGCCCATATATTGAACATCAACTGGGCTAAAGTACATGCAGGTCGATCTTTCTTATTAACATTGGTTATTAAATTATACGAAAGATTAAAACAAGATTCCAATTTTTTTGGTAAATTGACATTTGATAAGTGTTACTTCACGCTTAGGCGGTGGTCATCGAGAACATCAACGACCTATATATGCTATAATGACAGGGTTCCCCCAGACCTAAAAAACCTGTAAAAGTCTGTGAAGAATACTTTATTTTAAAAAAGTCAGGGAAATTTAACGCAGTCACTGCGATCCAAAATTAATACTTCTATAAGGTTTACTTAGGGCTCATTTTCCGAGTAAAAATGTATAAAAAATGTCCACATTTTCAGAGTTCAAATTTGCAAAATTTTTGACCTTTTCCGAGTACAAATTTGCAAAATTTTCCGCCTTCTAATTCTTTGCATTTTATGAGTAAAAATTTGCATAGTTTCCGCCTTTTTTGAGTACAAATTTGCAAAATTTTCCACGTTTCCTAGTACAAATTAGCAAAGTTTTTCACGTTTTTTGAGTTTAAATTAGCAAAATTGTCCACGTTTTGCGTGCACAATTTTTTAAAATTAGCTTGGTTTTCCGAGTACAAATTTTCCACATTTTCCAAAAAAAATTGCAAATTTTTCTTATTTTTTTCCGAGCAGAAATTTAAAAAAATCTATATAAATTTTCAAAATTGTCGTTAGTAAATTAAAAAAAAAATATTTTCCTCTATCAATTTTGGAAAAAGACAATTTTTTACGTTGTCATTGGTCAGGAAATTTTTTTTCTGATAAATGGAAAAAGTCAGGGAAGTTGAAAATAAAATTTTCTGAATGAAATTGCGAATTGATTTCGTAAAACATAATAACATAAAAAAAGGAAAATGTCTCTGCATTAGCAGCTTTTTTCCAATGGAATAGAAGGCTTGTTTAAAAAAAAATTTTCTATACCGAATGTTCTAAAATTAGTGTTATGTATAATTAGAAAGCTTTACAACATTGAAGATTGACATTTGAAGAAAAAGAATTTTTAAAGCTGATAGTATGACCATTCCTAATTGCTAAAGTTTGCATTAATATCTCTATCAAATTAACTGAGTTATAATTTCCTTTCATTTATCAAACCTTACATTCTCTCTGGTCAAGCTCCTAGTTTATCAAATTAGAAAAAAAATGTAGATTTTGTTGTAACAATTGATTCATACGGAAATACAGATTTTATATATGGTAACATAGACACAGTGAGTCACAAATGACATTAATCCGGCGACATTTTACACCATCTGCTTCCCATCTTATAGCGAATTCGACTCACCCAAATAGTGTACACCCACGTGCACAATGTGCACGTTTCTGCACCGGTTCCACTAGGCTCAGAAATGGTGCTCACTTTACTGAACTTGGTGCACCCTACGTTCCCTCTTTAACTGGTTACCCCCTTGCACCGGGTGTGCTCCGCCTCCATAATCAAGGGAGCTGGTGGATGCAGTGCACCCAACATGGTGAACTTGTCTGCTTTTCTAAAACGAGGAAGGAAAGTCGGCTTGATCATACTGGCAGTTTTGCAACATTTTTAAGGTATGGTGGCGACGACATACAGTGCACCCAACATGGTGAATTTGTCTGCTTTTCTAAAACGAGAAAGGAAAGTCGGCTTGATCATACTGGCAGTTTTGCAACATTTTTAAGGTATTGTGGCGACGAAATACGGACATTCTGGTCGGCCCACAGCCGCAACCTAGACCGCCGTGGGTCACGCGAGTGACCTCCAGGCTGGAGTATAAAAATCGATTTTCGACCTTTCCTCAGCATTCTCAACGCTACCTCCGACCGGACAAAACGTGTGTCTGTGACCTTCTCAAACACGTGGCTCAGCACGCGCTAGCCCTTGTTTCAACGTCATCGTTTCGTTCGGCCACGAGGCCGCAGTTGAACCGTTTTAATTTCTTTTTAACGTTTTCATTTCGCTATTCACTTTCGCAATAAATTGTTTAAAGTTTTGCGTGTGTAAATATTGTAAATAAACCGTAATTATATCGCCACCAACTCTATGACTGGTTCTGCACCAAAGACGCCAAATTGGTGACCTGGATGTGATCGACGACTTTTGACGCACGGCCCATGTGGGCGGACACAACGAACTTCGACGTTTTTATGTTTATTTGGAGCTTAACTATGACCGCGCTCCTGTGTTCTAAAATGCGACTCCGGAAATATGGTTTGTGACGATCAAAGCCATGTTCCGGAACTTGCGGATCACCTTGGGCGAAACGAAATACGACAGCATGGTCGCCGCCTTAAACGCAACAACCACCACTCAGTTAAGTGACTTACGAGTGAATCCTTCCGGCACCCAAAAAATGTGTGGCGCTGAAGGCGTGCCTGATCCAGCGATTCACCATACCGCAATCCAAACGCCTGCCCACCTTCCTATAAGATGCGTTTCTTGGAACTTCTCCACAAAATGCGCGGTTTGGCCGGCCCAAAGGTAGGCGATGAGCTCCTGAAAGACCTATGGCTACAGCGGCTGTCAATGAACGCCTGGGGAGTACTCGCTGCCCTAGACGCAACCCGCAAGCAGCTTGCGGACATTGTGGATTAAGTTTGCGCCAGTACCCGGAGGCCCCGGCCCACTAACCTAAACATCCATCGATTCGCAGTTTGACGCCATGGTTGCATCCATCACCGAAATAAGCTACACGGTTAACACACTATAGATGTGGGTCAGTCGGCAGGGGCCGAGGCCGCGGACATTAGACCGCCAACAAAGACAAGCGCACAGTCAATCCCTTACACTGGAATCTGAGAACGGAAGCGGGAGTACTGCTAGTACTCCCGCAAATACGGTTCACACGCTTGACAGTGCCGCGAGCCCTGCGATTTCCGTTTTGAAAACTCGCGCGGCTGTTGCTTGCTGCGGCTTGCCTTACGGTCCACCTTCTTGTGGACAGCGGCGTGGACGAGTCCGTCATTCATCCAATGACGGAGAATACACGCAGGCTGCCAGATAGGCTTCAGTTGTTCGCCATGATGTCCGGGGTGCGGTTTCTCTCGCTCAACCTAGGCCTTGGCCGAACCTTCGCGTGGCCATTTATCATCGCTTCGGTTTAACAGCTTATCATCAAATCGGTCTTTCTGGCTAACTTCTGGCTCCTTGTGGATATCGCCGAGCGTCGACTGGTGGACCCGGTCACGTCAGCGCACCAGCAAGGGGAAGAAGCTGTTGGAAGCAGAGGGAACTGTGGAAATGTTTATTTGGCTAGCAATTAGAAATAAAGGCAGTTAGCAGCCAATACTAGTGTTCAAACCATTTATTTATAGTAGATCATCATGATAGTTACTCACTATTTGATAAAGCACACACAACATAATCTAAAAAAGCATGTGGGACCCATGGTCCATGGGTGTTGCTGGCTCAGCAACATCAGCACAAGTGGCACAAAAGCAAGATGGCGTTCAACAAAGATAAATCCCAACACAGACTAGGGTCAGGTGCAAAGCAAAAAGGGGTTGACTACAGCACCACCAACCCTAACACTAACTAGGCTCAGGTGCAAACCAAAAAAACAACAAGGCACACAGCAATGCCACCAACTGGTAAGGTGGAGCACTATGAAACAGCCCTAACTAGATATCAGCTTACACATGATCCTAACTACTGAAGCAATAACAAAGCAAAGTAAAAATACGCATTAGGATCTTTATGTAGACTAGAAACATAAAAGCATATGAAAAGATACCTCACTTGTATATCGATAAAGTTAAACAATTAACTTCTCTCGTTGTCATCAAATAAAACTAAACAAGAGAAGAAGCATAACATGGCACTCCCAGCTCCAAGCTGCCACCGGAATATCCCACATAGGAAGGGGCTCAAAGAGGAGCACAAGGTATGACCTTTCTAAAAACAAAAAAATCCGTTCCTATGTTTTTGACTATTTTTTGGGCGCGAGCCATGCTACCCTTCCGCGGTAAGGATAACAGAAGCAGCCGGATCCGTCGGCAGTGTCTGCTTGGTCCGCTCGACACTAAATACCACTAGCTTCTGGCAGAGTACCTGGACCTGGTGCACGCAAATGTACAGCTCAGACCTCCGAAACAACGTGCAGCGCCACATCCAAATGACGGGACAACCGATCTTCGCCAAGGTACAACACCTTCATCCCGACAACTCCAAGCGGCCACACAGGAGTTTAAATTTATGTTGGCCCTAGGGATTTGCCGCTTATCCAAAAGCCAGTGGGCCAGCTTATTACTGATGGTGCCGAAGAGCTCCGGGGACTGGCGACCTTGTGGGGACTTCCGACGAGTGAACGCGTCCACGGTGCTGGATAGGTACCCAGTCCTTCACATCCAGGATTGCACGTAACACCTGCAGGGCGCCCACGTTTTTTCCACGTTAGACCTCACGCGGGAAAAAACTCCGCTGCGTGCCGCAACACTGCCGGCACATGCGCACTGCTCAACGCACACTACTCGACGGCGGTCTTCCTCGCCGATCTTCTAGTGCTACATACGCTGCGTTACGGTAATGTTGTCACTGGTGGGGGAGTACTGTGGTGACCACGTGGCAACCACGGACAGACATTGTGGTCGGCCCACAGCTGCGACTTAGAGCGCTGTGGGTCACGTGAGTGACCTCTAGCCCGTAGTATAAAGGTCGACCTTTGACCAGACACAACGTGTCTCCGCGACTTTCTCGAACATGTGGCTTAGCACGCGCTAGCCCTTGTTCGAACGTCATCGTTTCGTTCGGCCACAAGGCCGCAGATTAACTTTTTTAATTTTCTTGTTTTGCAATTCGCTTTCGCGATTAATTGTTTAAAGTTTCGCGTGTGTAAATATTGTAAATAAACCGTAATTATATCGCCACTAAGTTGCCAAAGTATTTTTAAAAGGCAAAGGGAATTTTGTGTAAATATTTTGTTTCTGACGTTCTTCTAAGAAAACGACATAAAGATAGTGAATATAGCATAGATATTTTGTTTGTGAAATCTTGATTACCACTTCAAAATTGGCGCTGCTTGGGCTGACGATTTTCACTCGCGTATTTACATGGCAAAATGTTGGGTAATGCACAGGTGTTGTCATAAGCATGCAATGAGCATTAAATTTGATGTAATCAGGTTGCACTTGCAAAGAGCATTGTATTGCACCGGTGTGACGAGTCCAATTCGCTATTAGACTTAATAATGGAAGTGGGAATAGGTGCAGTTCTCTATTGAAGTAGGCCGCAATTATAAGGTTTGTACTTTTAAAACTATGATCATTGTATGCTGCTTTATTTGGTTGATAGATGTTCTTCAAAATGATTTTCTTATATATTAGAGTATTTTTTAAATTATGTGAGGTACAATAAATCTTTAAGATCAGGGAGAAGGATCAAGGAACACAACTTTGAGAATAATTAATAAAGTGCTCTGGTAGCATTTATAACCCCAAGAGGATGTGTATTAGGTCACACTTAAAACAAGGAATGTCGTATAACTATAATGAACCTTATTGACTTAGCCTATGCAAAGTTTCATACACTAAACTATATAGTGGGGTATTAGAATAACGAGCACAAAAATACTACAAGGGAAATTAATAAGCTAATTAATTTGGCTCTAAGCCAGTGCAGCTTGTGCACCATTTTGCCACGAATTAAGAAACTACCACAAAGGACTTTCCATAAGGCCAATCAACGCATAAAACACTTAGTGAACAAGACAAACAAGACATGCAAGGAAAAGTAAAACTTCAAATTACTTAATCATCTAAGTGATCTTGAGCATAGGGAATCCACACTACCCTGATATTGACTACACCTTGGACTCCCAAAGTAAACAGATTTTCAGAGAAAAAATTGGCTTCATGTATACTAATTTTCAAGGAAGTAAACTGTAATGCTTCATTTTATTTTAAGTTCAGAGTAAATTAATATTCAGCTCTTTGGTTTGGTCAAAAACTAGCCCAGTAGGATGCCCCTGTCTTAATTTTTCTCAGAGGTAAAGCTATTCTAATGTTTTTTTCTTATCTTCTAGAGGCCCAAATATTCTTCCTTGTCAATCTATTTTTTGCTGACGATTCTGCACTGTATGGTGAGGTAAGAGTCTGGTAAGAGTTGACAATCCTATTGTCTTGCAGAGGGACCTTGACATCTTATCCAACTGGTGTGATACATGGCAGCTCAAGCTCAATAAGGAGAAGTGTTTGGTTATGAG
>JAQGBX010005652.1:0-13406 GCA_034698745.1 Megaphyllum sjaelandicum
CGTTCCCATGGCACAGCAAAATCAAGGATTAATGAGAAATTCTGCTATTGACAAATCATTTACTTCGAGACTACTCTTAGGGTAAGAGCATGTTGAACGCTTATTGCAGACGCTTATACCACTCTGCGTACAACTACAAGGTGAGGCATAAGTCTGTAAAATCTTGTTGCGCGCCTACTGCCTGCAATAGTGCCGATTGCCGATTGCAGAACGACTACAGAATTCGAATGTTCCCAAATATTAAAATTCGATTAGATCTCATCACGTTCAATCCATAAATTACATTATATAGTTTTTTGTTGTTTGATCTGAAAACAGACTTATGCTTCACCTTGTAGTTTTACGCTGAGTGGTTAGCGTCTGCAATAAGCGTTCAACGTATATACATATATAGATTCGAGTTAAACCAATCCAACCACTTCCATTAAACGACGTGCTCTGTAGGATGACGTTCGGTGCATTTCCGGTATAAAATACGCGCAATTCACAAGAAATTATAATAGTGAGAAAGGATGCATGCATGCATTGGTAGATTGCAGATTATTTTAAGCATCGAATTCAATGCATTCGTTTCTCATAATTTCCATAGATTTGGTTCCAAAATGACATCAATCCACAACATTAAATGCAATGAAAACATAATGCGTATACATTATTTAATTAGGTGTCCATGGAGTTGTCGGTCAGCCCCTGGCATATTTTTTTATATCACTTAAAATGAATCCAATCTAGAATCACAAATGGTATAAGGGCATTGCTATAAAATGACGAAGGTAAATGACTAATTGAAGAGTAATCGGATGCATTCATCATATTAAGCAGACATGCTGTTAATTGGAAATACGGTCTATAGTTTCAATGCGCGTAATGACCGGTTGCGAAGCTTACTGGTCGTTTCATTTTTGGCAAATAGCTCCACATAATTGGAAGTAATACTGTATGAAACGTTTTAATTTGATTATTCCAGGTCAGAATTCCTGCGCGTAATCTTTGTTTAATGTACGTGTCAGTTCCTCGAATATCATTTTAAAATATGCGCATCAGCTCATACGAATGACGTTCATGTCAGTCCTCGTTCGAGAGAATGTTGCTAAAGGTTCAAATGTTTAAAACCACCACTTTGAATGCATCAAAGTTGACCTCTTAAGAGAACTTCCTGAATTTGTAATGTCGACCATGAAATTTGTGGCCATGGAACGTTACGCTCTAGTCTATTATTCTGATAAATCGGTGGCAATGTTAAATGCCTAGCTATAAAAGAAAAGTTTCTACTCCCAATCTTCAGATTGATCCAAAAATAAGCTGTCTGTGATCGTCCAGTCCAATCTTCCAAGAAATATTGTTCATAAGCTGATTTATACAATGCAGGTCTTTTGGAAAATTTCATCCAAGCCCAGGTTTGTGTTACTTTCTGGACAGCAATAGCTTGGAGCTATCCACAAAATCCCAGTTTTGTCAATCCGTTGATATACCTTTAATGCAACAATGACCATCCATGTGCATAACCTACGAATAATCAATGAACCTATTATTGATTTTATGTATTCCCTGCAGACACGATTATTTTCGTTTTTCTAAATTCAAATACCCCTAAAAAGCTCTGCATTGCAGAAACTAACTTCTGGCATCATCCAATTCGTAAACGGGAGCATTTGACATAACTGCCGTCTAGAAGTAGAAAGAAAGTTATGGAAAAAATGTACCAAAATAGACTCTAAAGATACTGTATGTTCGATCGACAGAGCATTGGAAATCCAGCCACGACATTGGCCTGTTGCATTTTCATGAAACGATGCTGAAAGAAAGAATCATTATAAAAAATGAAAAACTGTACCCAAAAGAAATGAATTTTGAGAAGATAAAGTGCTGAAGTGAATTATTCCAAAAACATGAGCGGCTTTCGGGAAAAACAGTAAACGAAAAACGCGCGACAAGTTATTTATGTTTGAGCATAAATCTTGTTCTTTATTTGTGCCACAGACGTCTATGCCAGTCCTTTCTCAAGGAACAGGTCACAATGGCTTAGGGCTAACCTATGCTAGATCACTGGCCAATAGAAATTTATGAACTGGTTGCTATGACGTCAGAGTAAATATAGCAACGCCAAAAGGACTGCTCAATCGAATTTAATATATGTCATACTGTATGTGTATGTCATGTATGGAAAAGGTCAGTCCGTTCATTTTTCATGAAACATTGTTATGGAGGTTAGTGATTTACATAAAGTGACGCTATAGCACGACTGATGTAATGATTCGTCTCTCGGTGAAATCGCTTGATCATGCATGTAACTGACACCACACTCAAAATTTGGAACCATGGATGAAAGAGAGGCAATGTTAATGTTTTTGTTTTTGCAACAAAGGCGTCCAGGAATTTTCACGATGGATCAAAAGATTTGACTGCTAGAACAGAACAGAATAAAACAATTGCTTTCACTCCTTTCAAACGGATGGGTAAGAACACACTGAATGCAATATTGCAGGCGCTTACCACTCAGCGTACACTATAATGCGGCATGCTTTTTAAATGAGAGCACACACAAAGAAAGCTTATATGAGCCAGACTGAGCTTGCAGGAGGCGCTTTTAAGCTTTCAAAAATGTTTCTAACATTCTTTTTTGGAAATCTGAAAGAAGATTTGTAAGACACAGAGTGGCAGCAGATCGGTCAAAAGTGTAGCCATCAATTGCATGCCGCCTACATCATGTACCGTAAAAACGTGTCCTGCACTCATCATGAGATGCTAATGCGCATGTGGAAGGTTTTACGTGGAAATCTTCACCTAGCATAACGCATACAGTGGCGCCACCGAGTCCACTGACCACCACGCTGATATCAGCATTCATTGTGGGCTCCAAAGCTGGAAACAAGAAGATGAAAACAAGGAGGAAAGAAGCACTTCGAAAGGAAGCATTGAGTGTATTCTCACCCTGGGGCCTGTATGACAACATAATTGTCATAAGTGGCATTTATGCCACTCTGCGTGGCATCTCGAGTCTCACTGCATGGTTGACAGTACAGTATATGAAACTACACGAAACGTTGTCCATTATTCCATTCTTGATCCTTACTCACAACATGTATGTTGCAGAATACTTTGCTATAAGTATATGTCCCATCATATTTAGACTCACTTCCCTCGATAATGTACAAGTATGTGCCTTTATTGCTGGAGGTGACCAGGACCTCGAAAATAAACCGAGAGGAACTTGAAAGCCGCGGGTTCTCTCTGCGAGCGCAAGACGCATTCGCCTTAAAATTCTTGCCTCATTAATTTTTAGGACGGGATTTCTAATCTCGTTAATTAATATTAGAAATGCTGAAAATAACGGCAACCGGATGCAGCGCACAACAACTAAGCCAAACAGCATTACGGGATGATGTGTGATAAATTTTGATTGGAAAATCCCGCCGATTACATTCCGCGCGTTGCACGGCGAACAATTAATTTTTGCTCTCGCGAGGATTTGCTTTTCGCAGAATGGCAGTATAGCAATTTGCTCGATCGTACCCCCGAAAGCGGTCTTGCCACACGAGTGATTTTTATGAGGAGATACATTTTTATGTTTTTGCAAAGTACAGCGTTGGGTGTATGCTTAACTAAGTAGACGGCAGTTGGCCCTTCTTCGACTGAACTTAACCGAGACCCTCGATCGCTAAGTCGGAGTCAAAACTAATATCGTATACTTACTACTTACGAGTTGCGCTTCAGGGATAACGGCAACGATCGAGCTATGGGCTTCAGGCAAACTGCGAAAGAGAATTTACTCAACATGTTCGCCCACGCCATGCAGCAACAATCGAAAGGTCGACGATCAGCCAGTTACCCCGTACTGCGCACATCTGCGAAGAAAACTGCGGCGCCTTTTGCGAACATCTTACGAAGAGCGCAGTCATGCCACGCACTATCGAGAAAGCACCGTATACGGTTTTCGAAGAAACTGCGACAAAAAATCTCCAATGAAAGAAATTTTCCGCGTTTTCTAAAACATGTTTTGTTCCTATTTTTGGAGTTTTTCTTGATTTTTATCGGATTATTTGGAGTTTCGATTATCCGGGAAAACTTCAAATCCCAATTTAATCGGATAAACGGGAGTCAACTGTGATTCAATTAGGGAATACAGTAAAACCTGGAAAAGTGACCACCATGGAGCATGGTGACCACCTGTTTAGGTTGACCACTTTTTAGTGTTTTGTTTTTCTAGTGTACATTTCCTTCATAAAAATTCTCTGTAAAGTGACCACCTGTCTATTGTGTACAGTGACCAGTTTGTGTGTGTTGTCTTTCTTTGCAATTTTTAAATTGCACTATGTACATGTGCCTTATAAAGTGACCAGATATCAGATTAGTCACCTGACATCCTGCTTTAACCCCAGTGGTTCCCAAATAATTCAGCCAATCAAGTTATTCAGATCGAAAAAAATCACTGAAAACATGATCGTAAGAAGCAAAAAGCATTTAAAAAAAGGAAACTTGATAATTTTTTTCTTAATAAAATATATATATATATTGTACAGTGTATATGTAATCAGGCAATAAATACACTGTACGTAATGGACATGATGATTCTGTACTCTTTTGGTTTTGTAGTTTTTACTACATGTATTACAGTCCTCAAGTACAGTATACATGTTCAATTTAATTTAAATTAATTCAGGCATTCTTTGTATAGTGACCACCTGTGTACTGTGACCAACAGTGCACTGCAGTTTTTTTTTTGGTGGTCATTCTTAACAGCTAGGTTTTACTGTAGCCTACATGTAAACAAACGTATAAAATAATGTACAGTATATTCGACATATTGAAATAACCGAATGAGTTCCTTTACCCTCAATGTGAGAACCATGAGATTTCCGTACGCTATTCTCTTATCCGCTTCCGTTGCCAACCGTTTTTCCACCTACTGACAGTTTCTTGAAGTAAATAACAGAATTAAGGCCGTCAATCACGAGGCAAATTTTTGCCGAATTTCAAGCAAATTTAGGCATGTCCGAAAAGTCAAGCGCATATTTTTGAACACTTATACTAACCAAGGCTTTAAAAAAGGATAATTTCCAAGTGAAAGTAATGTAGACTTAATTTATGTTTTTAAAAATTGACAAATTCAAAGATTTAATTTCTCGTAATTTACATTCTAAAAACCTTACTTTTCGATCATGCCTTTAGTGTGGGACGGCTTTTTTTTTCCGGTGGCGGTGATTTTTTCCGTCGCAGAACTTTTATGATCTCTCTGTTTATTAATCATTTAATAAAAGTGTTCTAATTTCGGGGTTCTAAAATCGTTAATTACGGGGTAACTAAATAGTGATGATGGGGTCAATCATCACTAGACTGCTTAGTCTTACATCCCCCCTGCCACATGGTACTATGTATACTAGCTGATTGCAGGGTACAGAATTGTATAGTATTGTATTGAGTTTTTATTAAATAAATCAACTTATAATAAAGTACACGCCTTGAGTAAGTTTCGTTTATAAAACTAACACAATTTTAATTAAAACATTTTTCTCCGTGTGCATTATAAAAAACCACATGCAGTACCTCATTTTTTTTTGAAAACGAAAAACATTGCAACAATTTGAATTTCAATAGGAGCTTTGGTAATTTAGGGAATGAAAGAGAGCATCGCGTGATGTTCGTCCGCTTTTAATCAGCGATGACTATACGTGAAAAATAATAGATGCAATGAGAATTCTGTTCAAAATACAGTAGTTAACAGGCAACTTGTGCAACGATTTTAAGCTGAAAGCGTTGCATCCATAGGTAAATATCAAAGGTAAACAGCTGCGCAGTTTTCCCATGGGACGCTCAGTTCCATCGTGAAACACCGCTGGCTATACGTATCAATCTTACCCCTTCAGTTATACAATCTCACATATATTTGTTGGATGACTGAATCGCTCACAAAACGGTCTATTTGCCGAGATGATATATTTGTTATGCACTGCCGGAATATTTCAATTTTAGTCGAAGAGCAGTTGTGCAAGTAACTGATATCAAAACCTCGAATTTTTTGGCTGAGAAAAATGGGGCAAAAAACTTGGGAGGAAAAATATTGAAAATGGTGATTGAAACGGTGACAAATTCTTACGCGCTTTTCACATAAATGGAAAAAATTATTTGCTGAATTTCATTTGACAATAAATTGATGATTTTCTAAAACAGTAAATAAATAAATAAAAGAGAAGAAGGCGCATATAACGCGCGTGTATCACGATAATATAGCGAAACGATAGCAATTTCGTGCGCTCGTAATGATTTGACGCTGCGTGACCACCAGAAACTGATTCGCAGGATGTACTTCATTTATAGAACCCTGCGGGCAAGTTTTCCAATAAGACCATGCATGGTGTGTAATGTTGCAGGTTGTTCATTAAAACGGAAGTGGTGATATTTGAAAAATGTTTGCAGATCCATTTCAATTTCTTATAGCTACCGTGTCCCTTCACTAGCCTTGCAAAAATAAATCATGCATCAGTTTTTGCAGTAAAATCTAAAATCATGATATATTTTAAATTATATCATGCAAAACGAAGAAAAGATATTCCATGAGTTTCGTTAAAATTATAGGGTAAAACACTCAGCAGATGAAGTTGTCATAATTCATGCATTTTCAATTGAATTGGAGGCCTAGAGGCAAGCCAATTTGATAACAAGAAATGGCTCTTCTCTGATCTTAAGGATATCCATCGAAGAAAAGAAAACGCCAGTTTTTGGAGGTTTTATTGCAAAATGCGCGTACACAAAGGGTCATAGATCTACGTGTCGGACATCGATATCAACAGCATCAGCTGGCGCTTGATGGATTTAAAAGATAAACTTGCCATCACGCTGTCCAGACAAGAGATCAGTCCATGTCATTGTAAGAGGAGGAAGAATGTACTTTAGCACAGTATACATGTATACCAATACCTTTAGGTTTGCTACTGTATAGGAGTAAAAACTAGCGCCAATGTGGCCAAATTCAAAACTAATTGATTTTATGGAAGTATCAGAGAACACAACTTAATCTAACACGTCTGTTAGTCACTTGAATGGCTTACCAATCCATCGAAGCATGTATTAACTTCACTATGGGAAGCACAACTTAAGTTTTCCAATCCAAGAAGTATACCGACTGGTATTGCTGGAAATAAGACCAGTAAAGAAACAAGACGCTTTTTCCCTAAGTAATAAAAATAACACTTATTCGTGAAAGAGAAAAGTGGCCTACGAGGCACACTCTCTGATCTCCGAGCTACACAATACGTTGTAAGAAATGGATGTCATCCAATACCAATTACGTCTTAAGTGCATGTAGCATCATCCCTCTCTCATTATCACAAAGGTCCCAACTGCCACGCTGAAAAATCAACTCTGATTAACATAATGCTAAAACACAAAGCCCTATAGCAGCATCGGTGACATTTTTCATTAACAAGAACAGAATAAATAATTGGCTGGCACAGAGTGGCGCGTATAATGGAAATGGCTTATAATAAGATGAACTTGAGTTACATCGAGCAAGCATGCCGGGAAACCTTCGTAAAACAGCCTCCTATTCTGAAATATCAACAAAAAGCTTTTTATGCTATTCTGGCTCTTCTTCGTTGGACGCAATTCACATTGTTTTCATGTTTTAATTCTATTGAACGAGATTTTCATCCAATGTAGAAATCAACGATACTGAATTTCCAGGGGCATTGATGTTGCAATTTGCTACGTTTTCCTAAACACCACTCGGCAACTTGCGTTTGTAAAAATTCGCTATCGGCTATTATACGACAAAATGACCCTGCGTTTATAATATGCGAATGCCCGGTGGATATTGTTGGATAAAGCTTAACATATCATCAGTTTAATTGAACAACGTGTGGCCTAGCACTCGATTCTTCGCATATCACCATAGAACCTGTGTTTTGTGGTCGTGTTTTAATTTATCAATTTATTATGTTTCGATTACCCTAGCAAGTTGCTTATCTAAAAATGCGATGCGAACCGACTTATTGCGTGCACCGTGGGGCTTGTTTCCAAAATGAAATGGAAATGTTAGCATCAAAACACACGGGAAATTACACGCGAAAACACTATGCCGAACATACTGTATTTTTCCAATTTAATTTATACACTTATACTGTCAACAAACTACGCTCATACTTTATAGACGCGAGCTGACATTTTAAGTGCAAGCATGTTATTCGATCATTGTTGGCAATAATATTTCTAGTGGTCCAAATATTGTTACATTTAAAGTCGAACTCGCTTTCACTCGTATCGCATGAATTTCAAAATACAGTCCAGGACTCTTACATATGTGCAGTATATCAAATTCAAAAAATAATTATTTTAAGAGTGCATATTTACTGAAATATTTTCAATAACCTTTTTAATTAAATAACTAGGAATTGTGGATGTCATATTTTTAAATTTTAAATAAGTTAAAATCTTCATTTTTTTACACTTCGCATGTGCAGGTATATTGATGCCCAAATTACGCCTTTTTCAAAAACAACGGATGTTTTTAATTTAAAATCAACATGCGTTAACTTTAAAAATATTTATTTCACAATCCCTAGTTATTTATCTCCATTGTCTAGACAGTTTCTTCGTTGAAAATATTTCATTTTATTCCTAAAACTATCTTCGCCGTAATTCCCATTGAGAATGAATAACCAATCCTTATATTCAGGTGAATTCATCATGAAAAACTAATTCCACATGGTGAAACTCATAGTTTTTGTAAGATTTTTTCCTCTGGAGATAAGTAAGTAACATTTCGTCGTATTCCATTTATTCCTTACCCCTACCATCACTGGCGAGTCCTCAGCGCCATCTTGAATGAGCTTGCTTTTGCATCATCAGAAGCAAGGAGAAACTCGTCGTTCGCCCTGTAAATCGTCGTTAAATGCGGTCCATTTCTAACGGAATTTGCTATTTGCTTTTCCGCTCCTTTTACGACTAATTTTCGCTTCAGACGTATGGCATAAACACGGGTATAGCAAGCTCCAGTCCTCCATCCAAACAACGGAAGCGCGGGCGTATAAATGTTGCAAGAGGCTTGTAGAACACACGCTGCAGCACACCAATGAGACTTTTATTGGGTTTGCAGCCTAAGTTGCGTAGCATTAGTGAACAATAATTACAGATCGAGCAGTCCAAATAGAAAATGTAGCTGCCACGTCTTCCTTTATCTTCTTCGAGAGATAGATATATACACTTTGAAAAAAGCGAGGCCAAATTAATGTTGCACGCGAATCGACACAAATAAATAATACAGCTCGGGTGCGCCAAAGGAGAAAAATCGATCGCTTTTGACACTTAAAAACACAAGGTTGGAAGAAAGCGCCAACAAACTCCGAAGCTTGCATATTTTTGAGGAAAAAGTAAAACGCTTTATTGGCGAGGGGGCCAAAAATGAGCGTGAATAAAATATGACTTAAGATTTCCTCCAACTCTTGGGCGCGGAATATTTTATTACGCAATAAGTCATGCGGTTGCAGCGCCAAATTATCTTTTGCCTGGCAACGTTTTTCAATGAGTGAAATGCAGCCTGGCCATCTGAAATGCACCGTGCTAAACTCCTATACGCGCCATTTTTATGCACAAGCATGCACTCGACTTAATCCGTGTTTTGACTCTTCAATCGCGTTTCTTTTTATCGGGGTTCATTCAGGATTTTTCTCAATCGATGAAGTGAAATTATTGGAATATACGGCTCGCTTACTCTATTACTATTCATTCCGAGTTTTTGAAAAAAAAATTTCTTGCTTGACGTATAGCTTTAAGCTGGATCCACACTGGAGGAAAAGTAGAGGAACATCTTGTTAATAATTGCTTCCACGTGCTTATAGCAACAATTATAAGAAGTTCTTATAAAGTGGACAAGAGGAAAGTTATATCAGGAAATAAGTGGCGAGAAATTGCAGAAAATTTATTTCACCTGAAACAATTGCCGGCTGCTGCACATACGAGCGATACTTTAATTCAGAATATATCCCTACGGTATGCGCAGCATTTGCCAGCTAGGTTTCAAAGGGGAATTGCGGTAAACTAATTTGACAGCAGTGCTTTTATTCCATCCTATGACGTATATGTCTTGCCTGATTGGCTATCGAACAGAACGAAACTTTCGTGCATGACTGTAAACCCCATGACGTCAGTTTCTTTCCGTAAATAATAGGATCGCTTTCTATTCTAGAAATACATCTGGCAATTTGTTTTCGAAGGAACTTTTAACCAACACACGGGGAAATATCAAGCAATAATGCGTGCATATCTGGAAAGAAGTTTCGGGATATACAAGTTGAAATTTACCTCGTGTGTGACCGCCTTTAGTTTCCTCTAGCGAAGACGTACATAATCTCTTACAGTATTGTTGTATCTCAAATAGTTTTCGAGATACTACGGGTATGGATACGTATGGACAAGGATATACATGTATGTTCTCAGTTTGATCGTGAGTCGATCCACGTTTCGAGAAATTCTCCATGCAGAAGCGCATTCAGGACTCCACCCACTACCCCCATTATAAAAAAATCACCAACAATCTTTCCACTATGCAGCCGTACTTCGAGTACAACATTCCCTTCTCCTTAAAAAAGTTTATTTTCAATCTCAGAGCGAACCCCTACAACATCTATCTAAATAATGAACCTTTTAGACCCGATATTACAACCCCTTGCATACTGTGTGGGAGAGATCTCCCCCTATGGACACATCTCCTCCTCCACTGCACTGACCCCACTTTAACGGCCTTACGATCAAAAAATAAACTCCCACTAACTCGAACACATACTAACTTTATTGAATCGTTCCTCATCAATATTCACGAACCTTACATGTGGCTGCTATTCAGAACAGCCTCCCACTATGGTAAACTAGCTACTCTTGCAGATCAATGAACAATCCATCCTTACCGTATAACCAAACAATAACACCCATGCCAGAAGGGGCTAAGTCCCCTTAGTGCATTAACGCGTCTCTCTTTAGGGTACATTCACGTTGAAGCTTATTTCAGTCGCTTTCCAACCAGTGTCGCTTAGTGGTATTACAGACGCTTACCACTACGCGGCACTGGTTGGCAAGTGACTGGAATAAGCTTCAACGTGAATCTACCCTAAAGATTGCTGTTCTCCGGTGAATGATGTAGCAATTAATTAAAATTATTTTCGATCCGTCATGATGAAAGATATAATCTCTCCTCGAGTATTCTTAAACTCGAGCGTTTGATTAGTTTTCATGTTGAACAACATTTGTGCAACTCGACAGTGCCTCGGTAGCTACGGTGTAGTTATGGAAACCACCAAGGGGGGCGACTCTTTACCATTAAGTAATGATGGCGGTTTAGATTTTGTCTTGACAGGTTAATTCCATTCATTCTTCGGTATTGATTTCATTGGGATACATTACTATAACGTCGTGTCGTTTCATTGGGTATCTTTACATCCGTAAAATCACAAAAAAGCCGAATGCACGCCTCACTAAAGCCACGACTATCTCAAGTAGTTTCCAAGATATAAATTTCCACGCCTTCCGAGGGGTTGCATTGTGTTGCCAGTGCTAGCTAGCCGGCTTATCCGAATAGCAATGAGTGATCTCTGTCCAAAAGGCGGCCACGTACGCAAGACCTGGGCACTCAGGCGAAAACGTAGCCTAACAAAAAACCATTTATCTTCCATTGAAAGCATTGGCCGATGAAGGATGCCGCAGCCTGCAGCTTCATTGGTCGTCATTTCCGGTAGATCAGTCGGTAAGTTATTTATTGACCAGCACTCGCGTAAAAGACGGTTCAATCGAGCTGTCACAAATGGGCGAGATAACTCAGCCTGCGTGGGAAATTTAGTAATAAAAGTGCCACTGCGGGTATTTCGAGCAATATGCCATTTCCACCTTCAAAACGTGACCTCAGAAGTAGCTTCTAACTTGAGAAAATTCACTTTCTCCCTGTCAATGTCATGCAAACGCGCGTTGTTGCCATGGTATGCCATGTTTGTCGGCCAAACGAAAAGTATGGAAATACCAAGCCAGAAGATATGATGCAAATACATGCAATTCCAGAATATGGAAATGACATGCATGTACAAGTAGATTTCAAAAGGCATAATCAGTTAAAAAGTTGATGACTTTTTTTATTAAAATGCACACGCGACGAACATTGCGATTACGTAATAACACAGTCTTAGTTTCATGTCCTACATTGAAGTTTCTTGTTAAATTAAGCGAGAACATCATGCATGCGCTGTATCATACAAGATGCAGCTGGTTTCCACAGGCTTTCTACAGAAATTGACACGTTTCCATAAAGACGTGTTAAATTATTCCAAATTTACGCGTTTGACATGTCATAGTTATCGTACTTCCCCCTCATTATGTCGTTTGTTGAATTTTTGTGGACGTAAATCCCGAGTATTTAACATGTTTGTTTACGTGTTTTCAACGATATTTTTCTTAACAGTATCGTGTAAATGACGTGTTATGAATTCAAAATATTAAAAGCAAAGAAAAAGATTCATATTTTTCATACTCATGAAATAAGGCGATCCGATTCCATCCACACCCTAAAAAAAGGTATACCAAATAGCACCTTTTGAGGTTCTTTCCCTTGCTACACCAGGAGGTTCTATATAAATTAAAAAGGCTCATTACATTTATCCTTTTAAGGATAATTTTTTAAATGGCAATTCTTTTTGGAATACATATACATTATTTCAGTTGACAAATTAAATCCTGATCATTATCATCCATTCCGAAGTAGCTATGTGATTGCTGTCTTAATTGTGAAAACGAAGTGATATTAGACTTAATATACATGTAGCTGCTATAACCCAGTAATTTAAACGAAAACTTTCAAATTTTGGAACAAACATCCAAATGTAAAAAAAAAGTCACGGTAATTAATTAAAATCTGAATAGGCACGTGGTTGCATTTGTTTTTGTCCTGGAAATCTAGTGCTATTTAGATGTACAACTGCTATGGCATTATAGTAATAAGTAAAGTATTGGACACAATAATTTGATCTGACCTAACCTATCGTAATCTGAAAACTTAAAACATTGAAATTACTGTGACAAACATTTCAGTTTTTATTGTAAACAGAGCTATACGTTTTCAGGACGATAGCAGCTATTCAACCGTATAGCAATTCGTTTTCACAACGAAAACATATAGCAATGGAGTGAGCTGAAATAATCCAAAAAAAAGTACCCTAACATTGATTTTATTTTCGAAATCCGATTTCCTCAAGCCAACATAAAAAGAAGCTGCGCGCAACACTGAAAGTTTCTGGTTTTGGAATGCAGCTTTCACATGTTGTGATATTCCTGAAGAGGTTCCTTCAAGAACCTTAATAGCTATGGAACCTTCCTTGAAGGCAAGTAATGCTGATCTGGTCGCCATTTTTAGTTGAGGTTCTTCGAAGCATTTT
>JAQGBX010005653.1:0-13405 GCA_034698745.1 Megaphyllum sjaelandicum
AAGGACAGCTAAATCTAACTCCTGATCGCATAAAAGGGGTTAGAAAATCAAACAACAATTTTTACCCGGGCAAGGCCTGGTATTACCGCTAGTAGTATACTAAAGTGCATAGCAACACTGTCACTTAGCCGAAATTGTAGCAAGCTCAAATGTGTCGGTTTCGTCTGACATGAATACCATAACGTCTTAAACCATAAATTGATAATTTCTAGTTGTGTCACTTACACGTCATGTCAGCACGTTTAGTAAAGTTTTTTTCAAACACGCTATTCAATACATATCAGGACAGTGTGGAATGTATGTCAACACGGTATGGGATATATTTCAACGTTATGTAGGCAAGCTAATACATCCCAACGTAAAGTAGCCTAACATCTTATGAGATTTAGTCCAATTAAGATTGATGCATTCCAACATGATATTTACTGTATCTCAACTTGTGTATTCAAATGCATTTTGATAACATAAAACGCATTGTAAACTGTCTTCAACGTGTTACAATCATTACATACTGTACTTCCAAACGCATCTCTTTCCAATGCTGCTGGAGCAAACGTCATCAGCTTCCAATCAGCGTTGGCAACCATGCCGTTTGCAATCAGTTCCTTCCATTATGTCATTTGCTTCAAACTTTAAAACCAAGCATCATCCATGGCAATGCGGACATTGCGGAGGGATATACTTCATTTTGACGTTTTCATTTCGGATTGTATAACTTCTGAAAACCATGAAATTGCCTTGTTGAGAGAGCTCGCAAACAAACCGGAGGAGGAGGGGGGGGGGCGAAGAAATTGGAACTTGTCCTTCATCATTCGCCCTTCATCTTCAAACATTTAAGACGCATTTCGTTGGCTCGCGGTTCACCTTAACATGCACGTGTAGGGGTAATAAAAAATGAAACAATAATCTAAAATTCAGGCGAAATGCCCCGCGCCGCTCAATAACATGCCATAAATTAAACATGCAAGAGCGGAGTATTTCATGGGCCCCTATAAAAACTTGGAGTAGATATATTTTTTTTCTTCTTCTTCTTCTTCTTCTAGTTTTTCATGCATGCGGGATGCGCGCTTAATGAAGAAATTTGGCGAAGTAAGAGCCAGCGATCTAGTCGTTGGAGAAGGGGCCTCGTTTAATGGCGGTATTGGAGTCGTTCTTAAGTCAATGTTGGTGCGTGGCTAAGTGAGTTGAAGTGCGCAACGAATGAAGTAGGTTCGGGCAGACTCGGCGTCTTCTAATTCGCATTCCTTCAGTTGCTGGCTAATAATTCAGTCATGAAATAAATTTAGTGCACGGCAAATGGGTGCAGCGGCGATGCACTTTGCAGCGCTGGGGTTGATTTAAAATTCCGAGCATTATTAGATTTCCAGAAGCAATTCCCGGAGTCTCTACTTTAATAAATTAACTACTAGACGAATAAAATATTCAAACGGTATCAACGTCCTTACATCGATTTCCTCCTAACCAGGGCCATTAGATGTACGCTGCGTGCGCATTGATAGACGACAGCGCAACGCTATAACTCTAGGCATTGCGTATACAACTTAGACAACTTCTGCAACATGCTCCAGCTGCGCATGCGCATAACCAATGGCACTTTAGGCATGTGCGCGAAGCCCGGATCTACACCATGAATCACCAACTTCGATTTTCCGGCAACGAACCTACGGGTTTAAAAGAGTTATTTCCTGCCTGCCGAAATGCCAGAGCTGTTGCAAACTAGAGCTGCGAGGTATTGTAAAAAACTGCATGTGTTGTAAGAAAGATGTTGTTAAAAAAGCTGCAGGTGTTGTTAAAAATATGCAGGTGTTGGAAAAATTTGAAGGTGTTGGAAAAAAGTTGCTGGGTAAGAGCTGCAAGTGTTGTGTTGCAAGCTCTGTAACAGCGACTAAACGACGACACCAACAAGGCTATCACTTTGCTGTCTTTGCATATTAGTGAGTGAGACTTAAGTGAAGACTATTGTTGCCCCATTTGTTGTTGGTTAGTTGGTTTGTGGATTTTTAACGTTGGCCTATTTCTGCACACGAGGGCTAAACACCAACACCAGGGGATGTGTCAGTGTCACCTACCTGGGAATTTTGCCTACGAAGGGGGGACTTCCACTCCCACAAGAGGGATCTTTAACGTGCAGACATCAAACGGGATCTGCACAGGACATCGGTTTAAACTCTCATCCGAAAGAGCCGCCACTTAGAGAATTTTGCACATCCTCAAAATTCTCACCAACCTCGACCAGGGAGCGAATTCCCCGCTAGTTAGGATCGAGAGGATCCACTCGACCATCGGCGCCGATGAACAACTGACTGTAAACTAAAGTGAATGAAACCTAAAAAGAGCTGAACGAAATTGACAGGAATTATTAGAAAATAAACTTACCGTAAACGAAAAAACTGATTTTAACCGTAAACTAAAAAAATAACTGACTGCTAGCTGACAATTAAACATACCGCAGAAAACTGACAAACCAGGTTGCAGCAAGCTGACAACCGACTACTTTTAGCTGAAAAACAAACTGCAGAAAGATGAAAAACCAAACAACAGCAAGTTGACAAATCAGTCCACAGCAGCTATCTGACAAACCAAACTGTAACCAGCTGACAAACTATACTGCAGCATGCTGTCAAACCACAATGAAAGCATGCTGACAAACCATCTAGACCGCTGCAAGCTGAAAAGCAAACAGCAGAAAGCTGACAAACCAGACAAAATGAAGTTAACAAACCAGACTGGAGCAAGCTGACAAAGCAGACAAAGTTCTACATACATGTACAGTTTATTATAGCCTACGATTCTCAAAACCGAGTGTTAATTATTAACAATCGATGGTCTTCTCAGATAAATCAATTTGTTTGGTTAATCTTTTTAAATTTCAGATTATAATATCGATTCATGATAATATTAAAAATATCATAACGCGTTCAGAAAGGCTAGCTACGTCCCTCATAAGTTTTCTTCTTTTTACTTAATCTTAAACAAAAATCTGACATATGTGTTTCGAGGATTGTGACTTCTGAAGCAAGGGTGCGATATCACTAATCAGCTGACAACCATTTTTTAACGAAGAGATGAAGTCACAACGTGACTATATGAAAAGGTTGCATTCCGAAAGCACAGTGCAGAAAATTCAACCATTTTAGGCCCATCGATCAATAAACTTGAAATGTAATTTTCATGTTAGCATATGAACACTTGAATACAGTTTTCACAAGAAAAAACCAAACAGCGACTCGTTTTATTTATTTATTTTTTTTAAACATGACCCTCGTTGTTTTACCTTTCTAGGCAACTTGGAAAACTTAAAAATGGTCCAATTACAAATGCAAGCATGCTAGTTGTCAATCTGACGCAAATCCTGCAGGCTTCCGGAAAGTGTTCGCCGATTACATGGAGGCGTAAATGCATGCAAGCCGTCAAGGATGTCTCACTTTAATTCCCCCATGATCATATTTTATACCCGTTAAACCTTTACAAAATTAATGTAATTGAATTAAGGATAATTTCGTGACATAACGCATGATACGTGGTTCTCTTAGATTGTTAGAGGATGTCCAAGAAAGACATTTTTCGTCTTTTTACCAGGCTGCTAAGCACTTATTATAAGCACGTTCGCAGTTTTGCTTTTTAGACCGTGAAAGCAGTAAATGCACACTCTAAAAAATAAAGAAAGGGAGGTTGGAGAAATTGGAGGAAAGAAATGGGCGAGGCCATGTGCATTTTCACTTGAAAGAAGTACTGAGGAGCCTTCGAAATATTTTAGTATTTTCACCTTAGATATGGAAATTTCAACCATGAAAGAATAACTATAATCTTCTCATCACCTATAAAAGGAACAAGAGCGATCTCTTTAACCATCAACGAAATGAAAGCATTAAAGATTTATACATTTCACATAAGTACACTGTAAATGAAAATATACGAAAATCTGCCTTAAAATAAATGTTTCAACTCAAGGTTTTAATTCTTGCAGCCTACCTTTGTTCATTTTTTGTTTGAATTTGTAGTGTAATATAAAAATGCGCTCTTGAATGTATATTTTGATTTGCAATGTAAATAATGATTAACCGGATGATTGTGAATTAAACCAGCATTACCGAGCTTGTCATGTTTTTTTTCTTTCCAAAATCTATACATTTTATCTTAAACAATCGATAATTGTATTTAAAAAATCTTTTAAAAAAATAGATACAAATTTCCTGAAACATCGTTACCTTTTGCCCTAAAAACTCCGACACTTTCTTCTAAAAATCATCGACAAATATTTGATTTAAAATTGACAATTTTTTTTTTCAAAAATCAATATATTTTCTTGACGAAACTGCTACATTTGTCGTACAAAATCGAACCACTTGCCCTATACAAAATGGATTTTTTCTCCTACAAAATCGGTATAAAATCTAAGAACTCGACACATTTTTCCCAGCAAAAAAAAAACTTTTATAAATTAATTTATTACTGTAACAGGAAAAATACAAGGGAAGAAACTGTTTTTAAAAATCTCCTTTTTAAAGAAATAAACTAGCATTGTTTGTTTAAGACTATTAATGATAATTTCTCAAAATAAATTGATTTTAAGAAAGCTTTTGTTCAATTTACAATCATGGAAACTCCTATTTTGCATGATCTTTAATTTGACGAAACGAAAGAGACTGTCTTATTTGTACAATTCGGAAAAGACGAAATCTGAGAAGTTGGATAAAGCTATGTACATAAACATTGTTTTATTTGTATACATCTTAAGACTAATCAAATTGAAGATGAATAACTTCCATATATTTTTTAATCCTTATCAGTAAGGCATCTGTTAAGACGAAATCTGAAAAAAACAGTACATTTACACTATAAATAAAGCTATCATTTTTTAAGGAATTTTAGACGCATTTTCGGCGTTCGTTCATGACGTTGTCAAAAGAATTTAACAAAATCATCAGAATTTTAACAAATGAAGTCGTCATGAGAATTTAACAATTAAGTGATGTCGTCATCAGAATTTAACAAACGACGTCGTCATCAGAATTGTAGTAAATGACGTCAAACTTAGGATTTCAGCAAATAACGTCGTCATGAAAAAATTTAGCAATTAAATGACGTAACCTATGTCAAATCACGTCCTGTGTCAACGTCAGAATTTTTATGAATGACATTTTACGCCATTTTATCTCTAATCCCCAACCACTTAAATAATGGAACAAATTAGTTCTACGCCATTGTCAGAATTTTAATGAATGACGTCTTACGTCAGCATCAGGATTACAATGAATAACGTCATCACCAGGATACTATAATAATTGACATCATTATTTCAATGAATAACTCAACATCAGAGTATTAGTTAATGGCTTCATCGTTTACTACGACTTTTGTTGAAGAAAAAATGTGGAATTTTGATTCGGAACTTGGAACAAAAATAAACATTAATTGGTTTGAAGGAACACTTTTTAAAACCAAACCACTAGTTCTTAAAAAAACGTTGCTTTCGTAAATGGGAGGTCCTAAAGACTATACCTTGAGACGATTATTCGTGAGAAAAAAAAACAAATCGTTTTTTTTTCTTATTTCGTCAGTTTTTCCACACCCGTGCAATTTGCCAACCCCTCGACACGTGACGCCCGTCGCGTATAGGCCCTATACCTACAACGTGTTTTTATTTAGGCATATACAAACCGATTTGCATGCCTGTTAAATTGCTAATCCAGGCACCCATTCCGCAGACGGGGGTATTTGGAAAAGTTTCAATTTTTTTTTATATTTTTGCATAGTGCATAAAGGCGAGTGCTCGTCACGCAATTGGTGAATCCACACGTGATTATGGCTTTCCGCATTCACCTTCCCCTTTGATCAAAATTCAATTAAAGCAAATCTTTGAAGACATCCGGAATCCATTTGGGCAAATCCGAATCCATAGTCGCGTCACGCATGCTCTCGCACTCTCGCTCACTTCGCATCTATTTTAAATACCAAAAAGTCGAAATCCATTTCAAATTCGACGCTTCTCCCATTTACGCCGAGTACGGCCATAAAATATGCATCCCTAGGCCTACATGGTTTGCCATTTGCATCCCATTCAACTCGCTCAATTTCGTATTCAATTTACGAAAGACACGCACGGAATCGCCTCCGAATACAGGGTGCGTCATCGAATCATCAGGGTCAACGACGTGTCATAAAAAAACGCTTTTTAGTAACCATTTCACGCTTTCAGAAGAGACACCCCCCCACTACTCCCTCCGATTGACCGGGGAATGGTTCAATGCAGTTCTTGCTGATGTAAGCAAGACAATGGCTGAATGTCCAAATTTAATAAACGATAACAATACGAAGAGTTACAAAAATATTGTTTGTTTTCAAAGTCTACTAACAATTTTGATACAATACATGTATAAAGAGGAAACAATTTTATGAAAAAGATGGCTTTGTTTTTTGTATTTCATTGAAAGAAACATGTTTTTCGTCAAACGAATTTATATGTTATTTTTTTTCCAACGAAAGAAATACAAATGTAATTGAAGCAATATTTCTTTTATATACAATTTTTTTTAAGAAATAGTCAAACTTTTATCTTATATTTTTTTTAAAAGAAATAGTCAATTTATTTTTTCCAAAATGATTTTTTTGCTGTCTATAAAATGAAATTGTTTAAAATAAAAAAAAATTCTTTAAAATGCTTACAAAAACAAACAAAAATAATAAATGATGATTTTTTAAGGAATGAATCATGAAATGACGAATTTTAAGAAAAATCATATAAAAATAAATAATATAATAAAGATTTTTTAAAAACGTTTTAAAATGACTATCTTGTTTTAAAAAATTACCTTATTAATAAAATTAAGGAAAAAAATTCACAGAAAAATAACGATTTTTACGAAAATAAAGAATTTTTCTATAAAAAATAACTTTTTTTCCAAAGAAAGAAACCATTTTTTTCATCAAATAATTTCACTTTTTATTCTATTTTATTTATTTTTATTCAATAAAATAAATTTTCTTCAAACAAATATACATATGTACTGTATATATATTTTTTTAAAGAAAGAAAAATCATGTATAAAATGATTATTTTCTTTAAAAAAAAGTTATTTTCAGTAAAATATACGAGAAAATGTTTATAGATAAAAACAACGATTTTTACGAAAAAGATAAAAATTTTCCTTTACATTTATTTTATTCTAAATGAAGTATTTTTCAACAAATTAATTCTTTCTTTTGCAAAAAAATAAAAGCAATTATGTTTTAACAAAAATAATCAATATTTGTTTGTTTTTCTTCAAAGAAAGAATCAGATTTTCTTTAAAATGATTTTTCCAAAAACATAACAATCATAAAATGCGATTAAAAAAAAGAACCAATTTAAATCTTTAAAAATCTACGCTTTTTAGTGTAGACGATTTCAAAACAGAACAAAACAGATGTTGCTCAGATGTCAATTATCCTCCACCGAGGAAGCCTGCATGCTAGAGCGCATTAATACACTGTATAGGTTAAGTTAGAATAGGTTAAACTATGTTAATTCGGTTTTGGGTAGGTTAGGTTATGCACTTCTCTATTGATTTCCTGTTAGCCCTACTTTCTGTTATATATAACGTAAATCGTCGGTCCTGAAATATGGACATTTTACGTAGCTTTATATATGTAACATCATTAAAGCATGTTTCCCGTGTAATCGGGGAACTGGAAATTACTGGAAATGGCAAGAAGTAATGGGGTGCATTTTTGAACACAAAGTGTCATTTAGTGTTTCCAAACAGCACCACGTCTAGGGCTGGTTCAGATACATAAGAGACGAAGTAACCCTAAAGTTGTGCGTAATGGTCTTACCCAATAAAACCATAATTTATCGCAGTTATCCCCTACTTTCTTACCCCAAAGTAATCTAGCCTCATGATAAGCAGAATCCGGGAATTTCCCCCCAATAGCTCAAATTGATGAACCCTGATACACAGCAAGCATTGGAAACATATGGTGCTGTCATGTACACCACAAATTTCCAGAATCTGAAAACAAAATGAGGTTTTTACTTCTATCCTACCGGTGATTTACGACAAAGCGAAGCTTGACTAAATATCACTGTTAATTTGAATCAAGTCTTGCATCGAATTAACTTTGTCTAATACGCTGTAAATAAAACATCAGTTATCTAGAACACATGAAATCATGTCACTATGAGGTACAGAAACTAAGAGTACAGGTTGTGTTCTTTTTGAACAAGCACATTTTAATGGGTTTGATGTTTAGTAAACTTGTCCTAAAACACGTATTTAGCAAATGGAGTAATTTAGCTTAGAGTAATTTTTTGCTAATCTTCCAAATGTTAACTATAGGATATTGAAAAATTTGAACCCAATAGAAACGGAATTGAGTTTCTGAAATTCTAAAATTTCTGAGATTCTAAAATTGTTAAGGCATGTTTTAGTGTTCGCCTTTTGATGCGTTTTGATTCGTTTTGTAGAATTTAGAAGTTTCACGTTCTGCGACAACATATTGCTGCAGGTAAGTTGTTGATTATTTTTTTTTAATTATTGCGTTCCAATAACGATACGTTCCATGACATTTGTAATTATAAGGCTTGAATGGAACTTTTTTGTAATTTCGTAAAATTTTACGAAACGATTTGCATCATTTCGAAATTTTTTCATGCCATCATCGTACATTCATAATTTTTTTTAAATGCAAAGCAAGTTGCCAAAGTTGTGAATCTAGTTTACATACATTTCAATGTAAACTATAGGGCCTACTTGTATATCAGCGGTCTTCACGAGTTTATTAAAACTGCTCATCATGCACATTATTAATATTCGTACTATTTGCCATTTATATTCTGTTCACAAAGCTTGCCGACAAGGCGCTACTTCCGCTTTTATTACAGTATTTTGCACGCGAAAGTTGCATTAATGTTATCCCTTTTTCCTAATAACGTGTAAGACGCATCTTAAATAAATAAGAAAACGGTGAATTCATTTTTCTCATACACTTTGTGCAACTTTGCAGATGTATTAAAATTACAAGTTAACTTAAGTCATAAATAAAACATTAAATTTAAACAATATCTGAAATGATATAAACTATTCAGCATTTTGCTCAACATGGGGATATTTTCTTAATATACTTATTTATTTTCTAGGCCACCTCCCAAAAACGTATATAGAGGAATAATTTTTAAAATGACGTTTTTTCTTAAATTCATATGGTTCAATGTTTACTTACTTAGACTAGTTTTAAAAAAAAGAATGTAGGGCGTCTTATATACAGTATCCAATTTACAATGTCCCACGTCATTTAAATTAAAGAAAATGCCTTTACTCATTTTTGTAAACATTAACTCTCATATTTATTATCTTAATTTCTATGCTAGCTATCAAAAACGTGTTACCAACTAACGTCCTTTAAAATGGGTCCATGTTTTCTTGATAAGATCCTATTTTAATTTTAATAAGTATCGCAAGTCATTTGAATTTAAAAACCCAATTACTTAATAAAAAATCATATATTAAAAAATTCTTAAGACTACACAATTCTACAGGGAAAACAGATACGTTTCGAATGTTTTTAGCAAACAAGGAACGAACTTCTGTTTGACATTGCTTGTTTAGTGCTTGCTCTATCCTTAGGAGGTTTTAAATTAAATAGCAGTTTTCGAAAGTTAAGCTGTACATACATAGTTAAATAAACATCCAATAGTTAAAGAAAATTAAATTGTAACCTTTCTTAATTTTTTTTATCAAAAACTACCCTGACTTCTGAACACGTCAAAAAAATTTGAGAAACTAAAACATAACCAGGGAAATTGTTTGATTCAGAACGCAAAACCATGATATGCTCTAAAATTGAAATTGTATCAAACATACAATTTCAATACATTCAAGTATCTGGACAATTTGAGCACAATTGATAAAACTTAAAAATGTTTCCAACACCTCCTTAGAAGCAACACGTAACAAAGCAGAAAAACGATGCATACTAATCATGTGACACACCCACAAAATATGAAAATATTTTAAATTCAGAAAAGTTTATATTAAAAAACCAAATAAAAAAATAATTCCATCAATCGTCACTTCGTTTTTAAGGCCGTCACACATGAGGCAATTTATATCAAGACATAATATTCGAGAATTGTTTTATTTAAAAAAATATTCCTGAAGCTGCATCCATTGAGCAACAAATTTCCGAATATATCACTACATCAAATGACAATATATTGTTTAGAAGGGAAGTTTGGGTATTAACTTGACAATTAACACTGCTTACTCCATTGTCATTTCTGTTTGGCTATGCAACAGAAATTAAATTTAGTATATGACAGTAAACCATATGGCATCAATTTGTTTCCAGAAATAAGTTGCTCAGAATAAGATCATTTTCAATTCTGGAAATGCTTGAGGTGGAAATATTTAGCAAAACACGGAGAAATATCAAGCATTACTATTTCTGGAAACAAAATTTCTATATATATAAATTGCATCGTGTTTGACGGCCACGCGAGGAAAGTTATATCTGGAATTAAATTGAGAAAAACTGCGGAAAGGTTATTTCTACAGAGACAATTTTTTTTGCTCTCATGGAGGGATACTTTCAGAATATATTCCCACAGTATGGGACAGCACTGTTTCAAAGGGAAATGTGGATAAACTAACTTAACAGTAGTGTTTCTATTGTGCATGACTATAAAAACTATGACGTTTCTTTCCAGAAAGAAGTCTGGATATACTGTATACCTGGATAGAAAATTGCGAAGGCAATTTCTCCAATCACGAAGGAAATATATGAAGCCAAAATATTTCTGGAATATATTCCCACAGTATGGGACAGCACTGTTTCAAATGGAACTGTGGGTAGACTAACTTAACAGTAGTGTTTCTATGTTTGTGCATGACTATAAAAACTATGACGTTTCTTTCCAGAAATAAGTCTGGATATAAATCTGGATAGAAAATTGAAAGGTAATTTCTCCAATCACGAGGGAAATATACGAAGCAAAAATATTTCTGGATATAAATTGCCTTGCGTGTCACAGCCTATAATAGTTTTGTAGCTCGATATTTCATAGCATTTGCTATCTTTGCGTTATGTCTAAATCCAATAACTTGTGGAGAAAACGATGTCGACGCAACTTCCGTCGCAGAAGGATTCCGTCTCGGAAAAAAAAAAAAGAGCATAAATCCGTCGAATTTCTTTTTTAATTCGGATTTTGCAAGATTAAGAGCACGTACAGAGCGTCCCAATTGGGCGAAGCAAAAGTCGTTCCCGTTTATCGCGCAATTACGCGGTACATGTGCGTGATCTTAGCGCTCCAGAATTAACCCCTTGAAGGCATGGAAATTTGACATTGCGTTAAATGAAAATTGTACATAAAATGGGAGCAGTTACTGATTTAGATAAAAGAAAACAGCCACTGAGTGACTGCAGCGTCATGAACGCTGTGTATTTTAAAGGCCTATAGTTTCTATCATTGAATACAGACAAGTCTCATTGTCGGAATCAAGGCAGGGTAACGACCCGTACTTCGCGGTTAAAAGTTCAAAGTTCAGGATCTTCAAAATAGACACAGCAGATGATAATTGACTTCTAAATTATCTACTGCTTGTTTCTTTTAAATTGTTTTCTTGATTCAACACTGTGGGATAGATTCACGACCAATGTTGGTGTTCTCTTCTAAAGACCCATCTTGGTGTACCCTATACCCCATTTTGATGATAGACAAGAAAGAAATAGTTTCAAACATACAGTATAATATAAAAGGCATTTTCCGTTGTATTTCATTATAAATTATAAATGTGATAAGACGTAATTGCTCAAGTTTAAACATATTTTCCAATTTAGCCAGTTTGAATAATTGTTGACCTGCCCTATGCAGACCCATCTTTGTGTTTCATGTTCATTGTCTCATACATAATGGGACAATTAACATTTGATAAAACATTATATTTCATTATATTCTAAATAAGATATACTACATCATTGTTCATGTTGAAGCATATTTCATAAGTCTAGCATATTTTACAACAAATAATGGGTTCAGACCCATGTTATCCTGCGCTCTAAAGACCAATCTTGGTGTTTGTGGTTCATGTCCCATTTTGATAATTGATAAAAAATAAAATGTTTCAAAATATATCAGGAATTTATACTTCTATTTCATTGTATTCTAAATGTGATAATACATAATTGCTCTCGTATATAAATTACCAATCTTAAAAATTGAAGCAAGAGAGGTTTGGATTTCGACGTTTGATGAAAAAAAAAATTAAACGTTTCAAAAATATAACAAGCATTTTTACACACATTTAATTATATTCTAAATAGGATACAATTGTTCATGTTTAAGCATATTTTACAAAAATCGGGTTTGTTGTTGAGACCCATGTCGGTGTGCTCCCGAAGATCCATATCTTGGTGCTTCACGTTCCATTTTGATGTTGGATAAAAATGAAACGTTTCAAAATGTATAATAGGCATTTTCCATGTATTTCATTATATCATTATTGAATTTCAATATAATACAATTATTCATGTTTTTAATTCCTAATTCCAGCATATTTGACCGGCAAGTCGGATCTGTCCATATATACCCATGTCGATTATGATCGTGGATCATCGGGATTACTGATGTTCCAATGGCCATGTACTTTCGTTAATCCCACGTGCAACATTTTTGAAAACATTTCATTGCACGGCTAAAACCATCTTCAAAACATCCCCACAGAGAGCGTCCCCCTCGCAGGCGTTCTTAACCGAAACTTGTGTATCTTCGACCTGGCTGCACAAGAGGCCCACGGAGATGGAAGATGATAATGATGTCATCAACCTCTGGCAACAGACATTTCGCGCGTGTTCCCCATCGTGTTCCCTCCCAGCGCTCATCCACTATGAATGGACGCAGCGCAAACTCCATTTCCTTTTGCCTTCCATAAATTCGGCTAGTTATTTATTTATGGATATTGATGCCAGGATTGTTTCGGGGGGTGGGGGTGGGGGCACGAAAGGCGCATCTCGGCACATCCGAGAGTGCAAAGAGAAATTCTTCTAAAAGCAAATTGCATTTTCAGCTGGAGGGGTTATGTCTGCATTCCCGCACCGAGTAAGACCCTCCAAATCGATACCATTTTGCCACGCACCCTCGCAGCGCTTCCTCCTCGGCGTCGCCAACTAGTCCCCAGCCGGACGGCGGTCAAGCGCTGTCCGAAGCTCCTTTCTTCATTGTTCTTAGATTAAGCGGAATTTACGAGTGTTATTACTGGCGGCGAAGATGGACTCTGCTCCCGACAAAATTAACCTCCTAATCCTGAAGTGGGCACTCCGGACAACGCTGGACAACAACCGATCGAAATAAAACCCAGCTTTTAATTCGCTCGATACACACCCTCATCCACCCCTCCCCCCCTCCCCCATCAAGCTGCGGTCTCGACTG
>JAQGBX010005654.1:0-13405 GCA_034698745.1 Megaphyllum sjaelandicum
TGCCATTTGGTACACCTCATTTGAAATGCATTACCAATTGTTTGCCCGGTAGTTGGCGCTAGTGGTCGGTAATTTTAGATAGGCTCTCTAATAATTTTAATTTTTTAAATTATAATTACCAACGAATGCAAACCCTATGGGTCCATTATAACAGGAATTTTTAGACCATTATTTTGGACGACAAACTAATATTTTTTCAGAGGTCAAACTGAAAAAGCTGTACCAAAGCTACATTAAGCCTTATACGTACTGTATAATTTGCTCATACATGTACTGTACATGTAAATTTCAGAATCAGAGTATCTAAAGTGCTTAGAATGTAGGCTACATGTACTTGACTCAAAGCATACTGTGCTTAAAGTGCTAGTAAATACATGAAAAAACTGCATTTACGTTTTTAAAGTACACTCCAATAATCTCCACAAAATAAAGCATGTCTTAATTAGTGCGTTTAAAAGGGTTTTTTTATACTGAAATATTAAGAGTTCTACAAATATGAAAGAGGTTCGTGCGGAGATAAAGTGAGTGAGTTTTAATTCATCAGAAAGGTTACCTGCGATTGTTCAGACGCAGGATATATATACATGTATAATCTAGTAAATTCGTAAACGGTCAAAGCAACTAGTTACTCACATATTTCCCTTTGGCAAAGTCAAATTAAGTCTTGTGAACGTCGGCTTTTTTCCGTAGCTTTTTTCAGCGTTTTGGATTTGCACTGCAGGCAAGCCATCGACGCTCATTCTCGACGAAACGCACTCTGGGCACTGCGCATCAATGGTCAGTGACGCCATAAAGCAAATGATTTCATTTACTGTACGTCATGCACGTACAGGTAAACGATAAGGTCTCGAGTAACGGATTACTACTACTTTGTCATTTTAATCACGAAGACACGTCCGATTTAACTAAATTAAGATTCGAACAGCATACAGTACATTCTCGTATAGTGTAGTGTTGCAAATGCGTGGACTTGAAACTACACTCTCCCACTCCGCACAATTGACCAATAAGAAACTTTCTATTTTCATGTACCCTGTACCTTAATTACCCTATTCACTCGACTTATAGTCCGCGGACTATTCAAGGTTTTTTTTACCAGTGTCAGATCCCCGCGGACTATACTCGAGAGATTAGGGTATTTCTTATAATTGCAGTGTATAAAAACACGCCGTTTCACCTACTCGATAAATCAGCGTGTTCCTCGAGTTTCAATAGGGGTCCTCAGGCAGTCAGTCGTGAAATAGCGCACATATATGCAAAAGCGACATTGTTTGTTTTAGTTTATTTACTCAAGGTTATCATCATTTTTAAACTAATTAACGCCTTTCTTTTACCCACGTGACTTCACGACTACCAATGCATTAATCGCAAAACTCCTACCTGAGTTCCGCGAATTAATTCCATGTTGGTTTCTTTGTTTTAATAAAACAACAACTGTAAAAATACATGTACAGTATACAATTGCATAGTTACTTAGGCTTAATGAAATCGTTGTGGACCAAAGACTGAGTTGGAAGAATGTCTATAATGTAATTAGAAGTTGTGTATTTGAGATTTTTACCTTTAAAGTACTTGAATACTGTAAGTAACAGCGGCCCAGGATTGCATAAAGCTCAGTAATTCTGCGTTTGTATAAGCCAACTTTCACATACGTACACACACTGCAAAATGAATTATTTATGCCATGAGTTGATTTCAAAATTTTAACAGCTGTTTACCTGTACAGTAGGTTTTCTGACTCGCTTATTATCTTCTTGCTAATGCTTTCATTGACGTCAAGATTTAAAAATTTAACTTGCGAAAAAACAAAAAAAAAAGACATGAAATAAATACAGAATATATATGAGAGCGTTCCTAAATGTATATTTCAAGCTAATTTTTTTTTCGATTTGCACGCATGAATTGACGGCTGCTAACCAAAGTGCGATTCGTTCAACTTCTGTCTGAACATCCCGTTATTTAACATAGGAGACAATACCACGGGCATTTTTCAGATATACTTTACTGTATGTATTTTTTAACACAAAGGATCGTTATAATTTCATGGCAATATTACAGATTTCTATTTAACATTCCAATTTCAAATGATTATTTCATCTATCATAACAGCTAGCGTTTCACAAAACCATACCACGCGGGTACACATATGGTATCAATCAAGATATACATTATACATGTTATGCACAAGTTGCTTACACCATTGTTATTTGTAGTTTAAAAAAACTATGTTTATTACAAACATTTCACTGGTGAAGTCATATTTTAATTAACTTAATTTGTTAAAATGTAACAAGAAATTGTAGGCTGAACATCTTATCAGAAATGCTTTGAACCGGATGAGTTTTGGATTATGGAATTACGTTAATATCCGCATAGTGCCAGAGGACAATTTTGGAGCATATCGAATTTGAATTTTTTTGAAATGGATGCCTAACCTTCATTATATTACATTGTAGTTACATTGGAGATCTCCTGAAGAGGGGCAAACACCGAATACAAGTGCCGGGCTATGTACAATTGTACGGTAACTCTACTAAACCCTAAAAGGGGCCACATTTTGAAATTACATGTAATTTCTGCTATAAATAATGTACATATTTAAAAACCAAGTTTCAAGAATAAATTTTCCTATAGAGTTAAAAATTCTATAAAAATAAATACTACATAATAAACAATCTAGACACTGTTTAAAAGAATCGACTTCCGTAATTTTCTTATCAATGTGCCTTGTTTACATACGTTGAACAATTCATACATCAATTGCACATTAATTATAAAACATAAGGGCCTGCCTGGACAAAACTACTGACTTGATTTTCAAAAAAATTATAACCAGTTCAAACAATCAGTGAACAGATAACAAAAACGACAAACAAAACCAAAAAATCGCTTGCAGCAAAATTTCAAGCACTCCTGCAAAATTCAGATTCTCAGGAGAATTTCTTTACTCGAGGCACATTAAACAGTCAACAGCATCGATTAGAAATAAAAGGTCACAGTGGAAACTGTCTTTGACAATGTTCTGAGCTATCTCTTGAACAAGTTCAAGATAACGTTCATTTTTAGTATAAAATTTACTCAGGCGTATTCCTGCGCATATAACCGCGAGGATGTATTATGCAAGAAATTCGCACATTTTTCGTCTTTCTTGAAAAAAAGTTTACTTTAGGCGAGAAAACAACCAAAATGCGATCGCGAGAAAAATAAATATCCAAAGAAATGATACTCCGAACGCGGCGTAAACGGTGAAATAACTAATATCCCAACCCCGATGGATGATTACTTCAACTGCTCTGCAAGGTAATGCAAATGGGAAACACTGGGTGAAGTAACGGTAAAAAGTTGGCATCGATTCCACTGGCCAAAACATTCCTGAAACAAGCGTCATCATGCAACTCATTAGATTCATCATTGGAAAAAAGCATTATAAAATTAAATGTTTCAAGTGGTTATGGCTCAAATTACATATTCCCTAAACATATGACCTTTGCTAATATCATAAAATCAAAGCATTTTATCGAACAGTGATTCAAACAAAATGTCTTTGGGATGACGGGGGAATGAAAACACCAGCGTTTATTTTAACTTACGGTTATATTTTTCAATGGCAATCCCTAGTTTTTCATACAGATTCGTACCTTTCACATCAAAATAAGAAAGATTTGTTGAAAACATTTATCTGATATGACCATGCGTTTTCTCAGGATAGTGGAAAAAACTTGCATAGTGAATGATAATTCATTTTGCGTGGTAAAGCAATAGCAATGCATTGTTGATACCGGTATGATATCATAAATGTAGTGAGCATTTAAATAGTAGGGCCATCATTCAAAATGACATTGAATTCATAACTCCATTGCATAACCAAGACAAGAATGTGATTGTAACTACATGCCATGTTATCCAAAGAGAAAATGCAATTTATCTCAAAGAAGGATGGAAATGTGGTGGTCATATCAGAAAAAGTTCTCCAAATTTTTACAAATTTCTGTATATAACATTAAGGATTGCCATTGAAAAATATGACCTTGACCTGGACGTCATTAATGTAAGTTAAAATAAATACTGGTGTTTTCATTCCCCCGTCATCCCAAACATTTTGTTTGAAAACTTCGAGGCATTAAGAAAATAAAATTATTCTTCACGATGGTCATGGAACCGAGCAATAGTTGTTAAGAATGTTAGGATAAAGATTATAAAGAGATGTAAAATTAAAGAATTACGGATACTAGAAAAGGAAAGTAATACATTTCGTATTGAAAAGTCCTTATTCCTACAATAAAAATGAAAACATCTTATAATCTATCGATAAATACGATGAATTGATGCATTTTTAATATTTTGCCCTTTAACAAGAAGCATCATGTTGATTGAAAAAGAGTTATAAAAATTAGAAAAAAATAAAAAAGATGAATCACTGTGATTCAAAACTTGCATGCATCATGTTTAAAATTGGAAAATACTGCAGATCCATCAGACCGTCTGGAAATTTTGATTTCAGGTGTAGAGAGGAATATATTCTTAAACCATAAACTGCTGACCAAGAACAATTTCTTATAAAACTATGTGAAAATAAAAATAACCAAGCTTCGCCTGTTTTTGATTTTTACATCTTTTAAAGTTACAGTGAGCATTTAGATCATTCCTATAAGGCGATCAGAAACCATGCAAAAACCGCATACACACAAAAAGAACAATGAAAATATTACCGCCAAATCCAGGTGCCAAGAACATGATGAACACAAGAACACCAAACATCACAGTTGTTTGGGTAAACATCAAGGATGTAGCAATTGCTATAAGAGAAAAAATGAAAACTTACTGAAACAAATCTTTTTAGCATAATTATATAACCTTTCACACCAAATTGTTTACATATTTACGGTTTCTGCCCGGAATAATAGCGAGTTTTAGCACGCCAAACGTTTTATACTCACGTGAACGTCATCTTCCATTTGCCCTATGCGATGACGTTCACGTTGGCGTGCTAAAACTCTCTAGTAAACGGAGATTACGAACAGATATTCCATTTTGAGAAAAACGGTGGACTCGATTATCCGGTCAGGCCGATTTGGGAAAATCAACTGCTGCAATTTGCCCAAGCTACTGTACTTACACAACGTAATACAATAATATACATCAGCTCACATTGAAAATAAATGCATTTAGAAATAATTCTGAAAATATTATAACTTTCAGATTTGTTTTTCCACTTGAAATGCATGTTTAACTCGTTGGTCACACTATATATTTTTATAACATTTTAAAATTCGCCGTTGGATTTAAAAATAGCTTAAAGCTTGATTAACACCCTAAATCGAGCTACATGTACGTGAGATTTTAGATTCATACAAGTTTACTTGTTTAAACAAATGGGCTAATTTTTAACTTTTTTTTTAAAACAAAATAGCCTTTGGTTGACAAGTCATACAGTACATGTATGACTGTAGTTATGATAATACATTACTTGTGTAGTTACAGTATCTATAGATATTTCCAAATGCATTTCGTTATTTTAAATGTGGAAATATCCCAATTCTCCTTCCTTCATCTCCCAAGCTATGCAAAACACAAAAACAGGAATACACAAGTAGGACAATCTAAAAACCAGAATTTTTTGGATTGAAATTCATACCCATACAAGTTCATATCCTCCCAATATTCTCGCAGCAAAACTAACTGTGTCCATTTTTTAAGTTCATTGATGCTGCACGATAATTTTTCAACCCCGGATAATCCAGTGTTTATGTAATTTGGAAGAATTCACATTGTTAAACAGCCATATCTTAAAAAAGTGTTATTACCCATTGCTGTACCGCCAAATCCCTGGACGTACAACAGGCTGAATAATAAAAATATCGATCCTTTACTGTGCTCGAGCAACACTAGCAACGCAATTAAAACTATGCCCAGATTCTGAACAGCCAAAAACACGACTTGAAATAAAAGGGTTCCTAAGATGATTTCCAATGGAGTCACTCCTAATCCAAGTAGAAAAAAATGTTAAGGAAGCTGTCCCATAAACTCAGCACGATAGCTCAAAAGTAAAACGAGTAAAAATGTGAACGAAAAACCTGCAATTAAATTGGGTTCCATGTATCCTTGATGCCTCTCCATAAAGACGTTAAAAATGGAAGGAGGAATGGAGTTACAATAGCTAGTTCTGGAAAAAAATACATATCAAATATTTAAAAAAGAATTAAAATATGGAAGAAATTCATAACGGGAGATATTTGATGAAACTCTTAAACTGTCACTTTATTACGAAAACTTGTGTATAATCAATTGAAATATTAAGTTAATGAAATGCTTTATATTCTCAAAGACCAACTTAAGATCTTTTTCTTACAGGGTACCTGAACTTTTTCTTTACAATTTCAATTATACAGTATGTAATAATGAATGATACTACATGTATATACAATTTGAGTATTTTCAGCAAGGTTATTTTGCTAACAAAAACTCAAAAGTTAGTTGGCATTTAGTAGTACTAATTCCTCGTTGCGTTTGCACGCAAGATTTAGTTTAGATTTAGTTTCACCACCAGTAATACATGCAAAACAAATTTAAAATAGAAGATGCAGAAACATTAAAAAAGGTATTCAGCACAACTTTGAATTTTAATTTGCAAATTATTCAAATGTGCTAGCTAATAAAATGCAACAATTCCTCAACCAATAAAATCACATACAGTTCTATGATTGTAAGATTTTAAAAATTCGTTTGTTTTCAGAAAATTTTGCTGCTTTTTGGTACGTAACGGCGCAACAGGTAAAGAAAAATTCAGCAGGTGGCACTATTGGTTTGAAAATCTCTCATTAGACATTTGTCTATTATGCAGTCTGGTTAAATAGCCAAATCGCCTATTAAGCTAATCCTGGACACCCTTTGCTGTCTCATAATAACCATACTTTGAGTATTTGATGAAAATCACGTGATACCAGTTACATAATGACGTATTAACGATTAATTTTATGCAACTCACAGCACAACCAAACCAGACAGAACGTAAATACTGGGGGGTCGAGTAAGGGTCTCTATCGTTTCTTGGCTAACCTGAAAGAATAAAAAACGTTAGCTTTTGGAAAATTGGTGGCAAACAAAAATTATTGAACGGAAAATTTCGTAAATTTTCACAAGCAGCGTTATAAATTAAGTTAGATAGTAAAATCCTAAATATGACAGCATATACGAGGTTAATTTGCAGGCTAATTTTACGAACTAGCATGATGCAACTTGTAATTTAAACCTATCACGTTAATGTTGTATATCAAATTCCATTTTTTCGTCTCGAAGAGAAGTTGCGTGAAAATTTATTCTAAATTTATTAGTTTATGTACATGTAATCACTCTACTGAGTACGTGGCAACAAAGTTTTTCAAAAACTGAAAAGGCTGATTGTAACCTTCGATTACCAATTCACTTATCTGTTAATGCCGTTAAACATCGGCAATTAAAATAATCGTTCTTTGCAGTTATTAAAGCTCACCTCAGGGCCATACTTAAAAAAACGAGTTGATTTTTCTGAGAATTTAAAAAAAATTTAAATTAATTTCAAGTAGGCGCGTGTTTTCTACCTGCAAATTGCATTCGTTTAACTCGGAGAAACAAGCACACTTATGTTTACAAAGGCTGTAGACATGAAAGTATGCAATTAGCATAATTAATATATGTAGTTTGCTTTTAAATGATAAAAGAAACCACAGAATGAGTTTTGCGGGACAACGTTCTAGATTATATAGCGGTGCTTTTGACAATTATGTTCTTGTTATTTCAGAAACTTAAAAAATAAACAACCGTTGGATGAATCTTATTGCCACTTGAAATAACACATTGTTATCTTTGTCGATGACCCTGCCGTTAACCGTTTGTTTCTGAAAACAAACTTATGTAATTCCATAAATTTATGTTTTTAGAAATAAATTTATGCAAAACCGTAAATTGGATAAAAACATATACGAACATATTTGTTTCTAAAAACAAACATGTCATTATGGATGTTTATGCTTTCAGAAACAAGAAGTTCCTCTATGTTTCCTCTAGTGAAAACGTATACTTATAGGAAAACACGACATTAAATAATATTTATCTATAGTGGAATATTTTCTTAATTTACATAATTGAAGCTAAAATGTTTATCATCATCTTAAAACAATCCCTCTGCTAAATTCCGTAATTCGCAAACTCGCAAAGTGAAACTCGAGCAATTACTTACGTTCATGGGCAGCTGAACAACTGCAGGGTCGATTCCAGCCGAGCTCAGGGAATCCTTCAGAAAATGATGAAACATGTCCAGCAAGTGAAATTCGGCGAACTTGGCGATGTTCAAATCTATAATGCATTAAAAAAGATTATGATATGCTCGAAATTATCTTTACTTATAAATTCTATGTAAAATAACGCACGATGAATTATTAATCTAGAATGTCTAGACAACGAAAGTGATAGCTGTCCTAAGTAAATGTACATGTACATCCCCTTCCAAGTTTTCGAAAGTTTCCTAATCTTCAGATATGGTGATTTTTAAAAAAAAACTAACATTTTATTGCAAATCGTAAGTATGCTTGATAATTCAACGTGCGTCACTAAATATGTTAAGAAACTGAAATTGTACTTAAAATTGTCAGGCACCCTGTACTTGAAACTTACTCGTGTTATCCATTTGCAAACCTATGATTGCAGAATCCAAAAAAATTCCATTTGTGATAGAAAAATCCAAATACCTATAATAGTAAAGAGATACCAGTTTCCCCTGCCTTTTACGTGAGATGACAGTTATATTTCTGTACTGCCAATAAATAACGTGCTATTCTTCCATTTTTTTTTATAAAATGATAAGAAATTATATCATATAAATTGATTTCAATTACCTTGTTTGAAAAGCCGATGAAAAGTTTGACTTGATGTGAAGAATTCCATACGATTCCCCGTGCCACACAGCTTGAAATCCGGTATCGTAATCTTGATATGGTTTCTAACAATTAAATCAAATAAAAAATAACAATATTTTAGAGTGGAGTCAATGGGTGGCAAAATAGCCGTAGCCACTATTTAGCCAATTTAGCTAGTTAGCTGTTTTGCCTGATTTTCAAACTACTAGCGCCGCCTTCTGTGTTTATGATTATCTTATGGGGCGCTACCGATACATACTATATATCTAAGAACAAGCGTTCCAATTGGCTCAATCAAGAGCCCTCTTTTGGAAAGGAGTTAACTAATCTTATCTTATTCGAAAAACACCAATAAAATGCTAAAACCTCTTAATTGACCGATTTTTAAACGCTCGCGCATGCGCAGATTTTACATTTTGGCTCAATTTAGCTTTGCCAATAAATGGCTACAAACACTTTCAAGTGGATTTTAGTGTAGCCAATTTTTCAGCATTCTCGCAGTTTTGACAAAATGGCCGCCTTTTAGCTGTTTAGAAAGTTGTTTTGATAAAATGGTCGTCTTTTTAGCAGTTTTTGAGAGTGGTTTTGATAAAATGGCTACCTAAAATTTTAGCTCTTTTGGAAAGTGGTTTTGACAAAATGACTGCCTTATAGCAGTTTTGTAAAGTGATTTTGACGAATAGGCTACCTTTTAGCTCTCTTGGAAAGTGGTTACGGCTTTGCTTTGACAAGCATTTCTTAACTGAGGTTTAATAAATGTAATTATTCAACTACATAAGGTCTATTTAAACATTCCGTTTATAAATGCACGATTTTTTTTCCAACTTTTGTAATTTTTTTCGAAAGAGAACATATTGACGGTCAAGGCAAAACAATCTTAGGAGAAATACTGACAAAAAACTAATGGCTATAATATCTAGGCTCAATATATTATGTGCAAACCATTGATCATTCTTTCACTACAGCCACGCCTCAAACTGCACTTGAGATCCAGTTCCATGTCAAGTATAATAATTCTCCACCGAACTCGATCCCAGCAAACCTTGAGAAACGAAAAAAAACTTATCGTTTTTCAAGGATTGTTGGGAGGCAAATGGGGTTTACTAGGCAACACGATGAGCAAACTAATCATGGGAAACTCCATGGGAAAATACGAAAATACCCGATTATCTTAGAATAAATTAAATGGTAGTTTTCCTTTAAGATTTAGTAAAAAAACTTCCAATGGCGTTGCAATAAGAATGTAACAAAAATATTAATTGCTATCGCGGTTTTAATCGCAGTACTTAAATGTTTTTGCCTCATCCATATTAATAACTTCAATTTAACTTTTTAACTTTCTCTTTTAAAGAGGTGCAACCAGGGTCCATTCGGTATCCATGCAATTCAGGCAATGACTAAATCAATTTTGTCAAATACAGAGAATGTTATGTTACAGAGAATGGATCACTGATTGCAGGTGGTCTCTCAATATCGCACATCAAAATGAGAAAAATACAATATTTATAGCATAAATTACATACAAAATTGCTTTTAAAGAAATGCAGCAATGTTGTGTTTTTGATTTTACTTAACAATAGGTTCATACATTTTAAAGATTTTTTGATTCGATTTTATTGAATCCTGCAGAATTAGTATAAATTATTGGTTGCACAAAAATAATGTCGTGATTCATATCAAACTGCTGTCAAAATCAGAAATTAAGACGCATGCACGTAAACGAAGACGAAATTAACTTAATTTTATAAGTACATGAATTAGAATGCACATAACGAGATAGAAAATAATTGCTCATAAAACTACTTGAAGACTGTGCTAAACGCCTTATCTGAAATACGACGCACAGCCATATCTTAAGGTGACGGTGTTTTATGACTCCAAAAAATGCTAAAATTGAGGAAATTTACTATATATTGAAAGTATATTAAAAGAAACTGAAAAGGTATTTGAAAATATGTATTGATGTTAAAATAACACACGCAAAGCATTTCAAATTATTTTTTGCCTCATTAAAATGCACGTTGAAATGCATTGACCAGAATGAACCTTTTAATGCAACGTCGAGAATGCAACAGAAATAATGTACATAAAAATCATCTTAAATTGCATTTTAATACCACAATGTAATTTGAAATGCATTACATGTGTTCCTAACTACTGTACATGTATAAATATTCTCAAATACATTTTAAAAAGATTTTTTTGCAATATGGGTTGCCTACCTTATGGTCAAAAGGTATTTGCAAGATTATGCACCATTTATCTAAATTTATGAATTTAATATTTTAGCATTACAGATAAGAGTACAAGGTAAAAATACTTAAAGGGTATAATAATTTAAAGGGTGACCTTTAAAGTGAAAAATGAATGACGTAAAAGGCAATTTGGAATTCAATTCTTCAATTTGGAAGCTCCGACTTAAGACAAAACTATCTGGAACTCCAATTTGGGCAAAAAATCTTTTGAAGGTCAGTGATATAAGAGTTAAAATTGACGCAATTGCCACCAGGGCGTGCATGTTGATGTTCAATTACTGGTTTGGAACGTCTATCACGCGATAAATCCATTAATTACTGTATATATAATATTGAAAAGATGTACACAGCCTGGAGCAGCCAATATAACCATGAGGAATAATAAAGCCATAATCCTTAAAAATTTATGTTTGGACAGTCAGTATTCTAAGAGATTCTGCCCATCTAACATTACATATTCACTAGTAATACAATTTAAATTAAAAAAAAATTACTTGTATAATAATATCTTGCTTTAGATAGGATAAATATTGTGCTCCAAATTCACCGACGTCTTCGTTAACGATTGTCATCGGAATTCTACCAACGGGGTTGCCCATAGTTAGAAGATACAGGACCACTTGGATAGCCGGAAGTATCATCAGCAGCAGAAATGCCCTGAATATTAACATTGAACATGTTAAATAAAAACTATGCTTAATAACAATTCTGAGCAATGAAAAGATGTCATGCATTGTGGCTTGCCTAAATACAGCATTTTGAAATTTGTCTTACATTAATTAGCTCTAAAAGATAAAAGAGTGCAAAGCACTGATAAATTAAGAGTGTAATAAAGGTGCAGTATTCTGAACTAAAGTTTCCTTCCCCAATTTAGAAATGCTATTTCCATCCGCTTATCTGTTCCTCTTAATACAATGTTTCTCTGACTTTGTTATATCAAACACCAGCTACAGAAGTGAAACAAAATTCAAATTATTAATCTTCGATTTATGTCAGTATTAAGTACAGTTAAATTTTCTCTATATAAACATGTCTCAGCTTATCAAAGTTTTGTTTTATCTCAAAATGAAAAAAAATGAGCTCAGTCACTTCTGAAGCAGGGTTGTGATAAGTATTCAGTTTATCATAATTAATAAACTGAAAATCCAAAGATCGCCAAAGAGGGTATGGGCTCATTCTTTATGGGGATTTCGATGAAGATTGGCTGAAGCATAGTTAACATTATTATTTTTTTAAGTAAAATGTTTTTATTCAAATAGCAAACTTATAATTATAATTTCATATTTTTAAAATTTCCAACATATCGATTTTAAAGATTTGCATATTACCAGACTAGCTCAGTTATTTTTTTTAAAGTTTATAATTGTGACGTAATGAACGATCATGAACGAAAGTAATTGAATGCCTGCATTAAAAAAATTTCAAGACCAGTAAACAATTAAAGTAAATCTTACCCTGGAAAGCGATATAATCCAATACAACTTCTGACAACTATTGGATACAGTCGATGCCAGGCGACGTTAAAATCATACCTGGTCGATGAGGACACTTTTCGTTTTTCTTTGCTAAAACTTTCATTTCTGTTAATTTCTAAAGCTGTTATTTCACAATTATTTCCGTTGATTTCTAAAGCAGTTATTTCTCTGCCTTTTGTGTCACTTTCGGACTTCAAAACTCCATCATTGACATCTACATGTATACTTGTACTGATGCCGGTGTAACAGATTTTCAGAAAAACATCCTCCAAAGTTGTTTCGTTGTACTTCCTCATCAGATTATCCGTAGAGTCTTCGGCAGCCATGGTGCAACCGTGAATCATTCCCACCTGCCCCCCAAAAATCATAATTAATTCAATTAAGTAATTTTCCTCAAGTTATAATTCGACAAGATTCCTTCAAATACTATAATGTAAAGATGCTAAATTGATACTGAAACGCACTCTATCTGCGAGTCGAGCTTCCTCGATGTAATGAGTGGTCAGAAGCACGGAAGATCCATTCTCTTTGGTCAGCTTCACGAGATGCTGCCACATACTACGAAAAACGAAAAACGAAAACGAACTGTCAACATCTACTGCATCAACAGTAGACTTTGATAATCTGAATTGTAGCATAAAGTATATACGTTTATATTATGTACAAAGCAACTTCCCGGGCTCTTGTAGACATTTCCATAATAAATGCTTAAGGGGGAGAGTTCACCGGCCACGCCCACAACCATTTTACATTGGGGCAATGGCAAAATTTCTTGGGGCAATTT
>JAQGBX010005655.1:0-13404 GCA_034698745.1 Megaphyllum sjaelandicum
TGAAGCAAACATTTTTAGCAAACAGCAAACATAAACACTGTTTTTGTTTGCTGTTTGCTGCAGTGTGTACCCGGCTTAAATTACGAATGACATTTATACGGTGTATCATAGTCACGAGGGCAAAATCGAAACCCTGATTGGTAATCGGTCCCGTATTCAAAATGAATTTGCAAATTTTGAACACGTGACTTCACGACTGTTGAAAAAAAGTGCAATTCGTAAAGCTTCTGTTTGAGTACTCGTACAGTTCACAATTTTACAAATTAGGCCCATTAAAATGCAGTTAGTATGAAAATCTGACGTTTCAGCTTGTTAAAATTCCGCGATGAAACTTGAGACTTGTTTGAAAAACAGCTCTAAAAAATCAAAAGTTCTAAAGTTTTTACTAGTTTTTATACCCAAAGATTTAATTACAAATTAAATCTTTGCGCCAAACTACGTTTTTTGCTCGGCTGCTCTCATGACGTCATCCCTCTGACGTCAAAACGCACCATGCTAGTACAATGTCCAGTACCTAACCAGTACAAAGGTACGAGATTTGGCCGCAGATTTAAAGGCTGCTCTGAAGGCACGATGCTGCCATCTTTGAGCAGCTCTCGACACGACAGCCACGTGCTAGCACAAAACGTGTCTAGTTTTCGGTCAAAAGCGTCAGAAAAAACACCTGTCTCGGACGATTCGGTCATCTTTTTAATCTGCGGAAGCATAATTCAGGGATCATGGAGCATAATGGATTCTCAAACGGCTGCTACGATAATGAGCTAAAGGACGGAGTTGACGCTAAAGCATTATTCGATGCCGGCGAAGGATTGACTTATAAGTAAGATACTGTATATGTTCTACCTGTCATAAATGCGCATCCTTGTTCTTGGGCGTTTTGAAATAGGCCTAATTCTGGACTTCTATCGAAATTCGTACAAATGTCCCGTCGAGCTGTAGTATTTCACGTTGTTCAGTTATTTTCCAGTTTGTTTGATGTAAAGGAGTCCTAAAATTTCTGAAATCTTTGAAAAATTGGCTCGCTATCATGGTTTAGGCAATATATCCTACGAAATGCATGTCGTGACTTGTATTTTTGTCTCAATTTATTTTTCTCTCGTGAATACACCGATTTAGTCATTTCAGGCTAATACGTATTCCATACGTAATCTGCCTGCACAATTCCTTTTAGGCTGCAGACTCGTATTTTTATTACCCTTGCAATCGGGGCCTTGTGCCAAAATATGTAGGTGCGAGTGCACTTGGCTCACTGTTTTGGTTTTTTTCTGATTTTGGTAAGCGACCTGCAGAAAGGTGCACCGACTCTAGCAGGAGAGCGACATGTGCCAAATTTGGGTTCCCTGTCCAGGTTTCAGCAGTGCATGGATGGTAGAGTAAAGATCAAGGCGCCCAGACTCAAGGCTAGACTCGAACAAATCTGTTGATGGAAATTTCAAGATAGCTAATGCCTGGATCACTGCACTTTGTTTTGTCTCTCAGAAATGTACGGTTTTTGATGCTGATGCAACTGAGGTTGAGTCTGTGTTGCTAGTTTTATCATTTGGAATGGTTATATGCTGGCTTGTCACAGTCTCACCGATGGATTTTATCCTATTTGCATGATTTTGCATTGTTTGTGTTTATGCGTTGCAAATGACAAGCTTTTACAAGCAGTGTATTCCGGTTATCCACGACAGTTCTGGCCAGTATTGACTGATATGACTAATACGTTTCCTCGAATTGTATTTTTTTGCCTTTGATATGACGGCCATGGAGGTCATTATTTTTGATTAACAATTCAGGAAGTCCACGTTTATCTGGCAGGGTTACTTCCTGGAAGCTGGTACATTGCACAATGCAATTGGTAGTTTGTCCTCATATTCGTGATTTGTGATGATCTGGATTCAGTAGCTTACCCTCCTTCAAGGTTTACCCCAAAATTTGCAGAAGTGACCAAAACCTGTTTATTGCATAAATTTGTTATCAATACTTTTCTCCTTTTAAGGGAATAAAATTTCTTTTCAATTCAAGGTAAATTCGAGAAATGTTCTTGGAAAAGTACTGGTGTCGAACCTTGAATTTTGATATTTTGGAAAAGGGTGGTTTATATTTAGTATGTTTTAAAAAAGGTATTTTATCCTTGGCATTATTTAAAATTGAAGATTAGCGACCTTAATTTTGATGCTATACTGAAATATTAAGACCCAGAATGTTTGCAATGGCAAACTGTTTCATCAGTTTGTAGTAAGCCTATTTTCAGAGCGTTGCCCAAGCTTTATTGCCATATTTACTTATTGTGCACCTCATATTAAGTAGAGCTGATGGATGTGCCATTCATGTTTTTAAAAGCATCAGGTTTGGCACGCAATATGTCAGTTGTTTGATTTAAGAGCTTAGTTATTGATTAATATTGGCTTTTAGAATTTTCTGGTTGGATTGTATAGCGAGTAAATGTATGGCTCGGCTTATAATCCATGGAATTAGGAGATAACTCACTATTGCCAAATAGTAATTCTAATGGAATGAATTTTCTTGAATAATTAATACATAGATAATGGCTCAAAAGGTGTTTCATGCACATATAGATTCGCTGTAATATATCATAAATTATTTCATAAACTTCAATTTTTTTACATGCATTGTACATGTTGACCATATCTTTACATGAATTTAACATAATTTGATAGGCTACATAAAACAAGTTTTTGGTATTGAAATATTCTTTGCTTGTTAGTTTATATGTTTACATTTTCTTATTCTTATATTTTTTTTAATTTCAGTGATTTTTTAATACTGCCCGGATTTATTGATTTCACTGCTGATAAAGTGGTAAGCCATATTTTTGACCTGCGAATGTGATGCGCAGTTAATGTTTGGTACTTGGGATGATGTCATGAAAGCAGAGTTGACAAAAACAATACAGTTAATTATAGTTTTCGCAATACACATGTAATCAGTATGGTTAAATATTGCGAAAAACAATTCACATTCTAATGTAAATTTTTAATTCTAGCAAACTCGTGATGTTGATGCATGCGTGATGTCAAGCACTTTTATATTGATTTAATATTATTGAGGGCTGTGATAAAATTATATTAATAACACTAGAAAATGTGTAATAGTTTAATGTAGGAAAATATTAGTCTATCATTTGATTAGATTTATAGATATTTATTTGTAAGGGCAGGTGATGTTGCCATTTATTCATCTGTATATGCTTGACTATATTACACTTTTTCATATTGCATCTAAATAAACACTATAAAGATGTACTATCTTGAACAATTTGTCATCATTTTTGCAATTTAGTTGAATTATTTTTAAACTACCTTATATCTAAAGTCAAATATTCATTGTACTTGTTCTTTTTTTCTGACAGAAACTACAATCACGTCTAACAAGAAAGATTGCGATAAGCACACCTTTGGTATCTTCACCAATGGACACTGTCACTGAGGCTGAAATGGCAATTGCAATGGCGGTAGGCGTCATCAGTTAATACACATATTGAATTTTTCCAGTGTCGAACGTCTGTAGCGTTTTCTTTTTATGCAATTATTTTCAATTTTTAGTGAAAATAGTCTCAGCATTGTTGATGCTTTAAAAATGTCCTTACAAAAATTTGCTAATTGTTTGGCTTAATTCAGTTTAACAAACTCTCCATTGTCAGTATTTTTTCTTGCAAACGTGGAACTCAATTATCGCAGGCATTAAAATACAGATCTAAGTGCAGGTCCAATCTCAATTACTTCCCATTATACATTGTACAAGCCTGAAAAGGGCTTGGCAGTTTGCCATTAAATGTTCTTTAATAATGCATCCTCTGTATGAAATGCCATCCCTTGTCATTTTTTTGTCATCTGGGCCTAACTGGTACGTTAACTATCAAGAACCGCAACACTTTTTTTTTGGAATAATGTCCATTAATTGAATATTAAGTTTGTAGGTTTCTTTGAATCTGCATCTTTAATAGATTTAAATGAAGCATGGATTTAGTCAACTAAATATTTTCTCTTAAAGTAATATTTCCTAAAAAATAATTAAAGTTGGTTATGTCTTGGAGCTGTAAAAATAACCAAACAGAATAGAATATCTTATTCCATGTCATTAAGTCTCACTTATACCATGTTCTAGCTGCATTTGGGCTACATGTCAATATTTAATTAATCATCCTAATGTTGACCTTCAAAATCTGGATTTTCCTGTATTCCATGAATCTCATTTCAAGCTTGGCATTGCATCAGAAAACAATTTCTAAGGCTTTCTTTTCTTTTAGCTATGTGGTGGCATTGGGATTATCCACAATAATTGCTCACCAGAATTTCAGGCCAACGAAGTCACAAAAGTGAAGGTTCGTTAAAAAATAACAGTTGCTACAGTATTATCGTTGTCATTTGCAAATATTCAAAATTTTCTCCCAATGGTTTTGTTAGAAATACAAACACGGCTTCATTCACGACCCATATGTTCTTGGACCTAAAAACAAAGTAAGAGAAGTGTTTCTGGCTAAGAAGGAAAGAGGATTTGCTGGCATTCCCATCACTGAAAATGGGGAGCTCGGTGGTAGACTAGTTGGAATTGTCACGTCGAGAGATATTGATTTTATGTCAGCTGAAATGTTGGATGCTCCACTCTCTCAGGTGATTTTTCATTAGCGTTTTTAAAAATTGGGTGGGCTTTTGCTCAGTGATTGGCAGAAAATTAATTGGATTGATTTTTGAAATTAATTGCAGGTAATGACTAAAGAATTGGTCACAGCACCTGCTGGAGTAGGGCTCGCAGAGGCAAATGACTATCTTCAGAAAAGCAAGAAAGGTACAAAAGATTGAAATTTGTTCATTTCACTAATTGTGCAAATTTTGTACAAGCTACTCCTAAATTATGTAATCAATTTTATTTGATTATTAGGATTTTACTATGGGTTTGCTAACTGAAATTAACATTTTGCATATTTTTATTAAAGTTACTGTAAGCAAAATCTAAAATTGTCAATTGTTGATTAACAAGTGGAAATTGATGCAATACTTACTTTCTTTCAACTTCCCGTTTGCATCATTTTGGGGGCATTTAATGTTAATTTTTTGTTGTGGTAAACTTGCATATTGATATGTGGAAGTATAATTTTGTGTGTATATTATGTAGGCAAACTTCCAATTGTCAACGAGCGTGGAGAGCTGGTTGCCCTTATTGCAAGGACAGATCTTAAAAAGAGCCGGGATTACCCATTAGCTTCAAAAGACTTGAACAAGCAACTTCTTGTGGGAGCCGCTGTTGGTACAAGAGACGCAGATCGGGAGAGGCTGGATTTGTTAGTGCAAGCTGGAATAGATGTTGTTGTTTTGGTAATTTCTCCGTAATGGCTTTCATGCAACGATTTTACTATGGTCTTAACATCAGGCTTAAAAGTTTATACCATTGTTTTTCTCCTAAATTATAGGATTCCTCACAAGGAAATTCCATATTTCAAATAAACATGATAAAGTACATCAAGTCGAAATATCCACAGCTTCAATTGATTGCCGGCAATGGTAAATATTATTATACCTGATATTATGAGAATTTTCGTCTGAAATTCGTTGCTTTTTATTTTTAAATTGTAGTTGTGACTACATCTCAGGCCAAAAATTTGATTGAAGCTGGTGCAGATGGGCTTCGTGTGGGTATGGGAAGTGGGTCCATCTGCATTACTCAGGAAGGTGAGGTCGATTGATAGTTTCTGAACTTTTAAAAAATGACATGTTTTCTTTCATTACCTGGAAAACCTATTTCTCAAACGTTCTAGGGAATCTTTTTCCAACATTAGTTGGAAGTATCACATTTTGTCAAAATATTAGCATTTTTACTGATGAAATTTGTAAGATATCACGTGATTTTGATTTGTCAATGATATATAATTATTACATGTCATTTCTTTTGGGTTAAAATAATGACATCATATATTTGTGTGTGTGTAGTCATGGCTGTTGGGCGTCCACAAGCAACAGCTGTTTACAGGGTTGCCAAGTATGCTTCCAAATATGGAGTTCCAGTTATTGCTGATGGTGGTATTCAAAATGTTGGACACATAATTAAGGCTTTGTCGCTAGGAGCTAGTGGTGGTGAGTACTGTTTAATATTTTTTGGTATACCAAAAAGTTTGATTGCAGCTTTTTTAAACGGAAAACATTACATTCAATGATTTCAAGATTGATTTTAAAATCATGTTTTTGAAGTTGCATCAAAAAAAAGGTAAAAATGTTCCACATTTCCTTTACAACAGATTATGTATTTTCTTACAGTAATGATGGGTTCATTATTGGCTGGCACTACAGAAGCTCCTGGCGAATATTTTTTTTCCAATGGCGTTCGACTGAAGAAATACAGAGGCATGGGCTCCCTGGAAGCCATGGAAAAGAAAGATGGAAAGGGTTCTGCATGTAACCGCTATTTTCAGAGGTAGAAATTAATTTTTGTAAGATAAGTTTGGTTTAAATCGGTCTTAATCACTGGCTATTAACATTTGCTTTTTGAGTTTTCTTGTTGCCTGATGTCTGCTAACTAGTTAAACAAGGATTTACAGTTGCTTTGCTCTCTTTCGTTGTTGTATTTGGGATGTGTGTTGCATGGTGTGCGGAAACAGATTTTTTGAAGAAGAATACCCAACGTGGGAGAAAGATTTTTGGTATTATTACTTATATGCATGATTCAATATATGCACAATGCCCCGGACCCTTATCAGTGTTCTATCCAACATTTGCACACAAGGTCATTCTTGAATTGTTAAACATAAACGAAAGGGTTAAAGTAACTTGCTATCTGTTTTGTACTGGGAAATGGAATTCGGCTTAGTATGAAGGAAAAGCTAAACCATTAGCAGTACAATTTGATTGTATGTTATTTCTAAAATACCAAGGTTATTTTCCATAAGTTCAGCTATTTTATCCATGAAAGTTGTTGCATAAAATGTATTACAGTAGAACCTCCTAAGTTGACCACTCCATATGTTGACCACCTCCGTATGTTGACCAAATTTTCATACACTGGTTTTGTCACCATGCACGTTAATTTATGGGAGTTGGACCTCTATATGTTTACCACCTCCCTATGTTGACCATTTTGTTTCCACCCTTGGGTGGTCAACTTACGGAGGTTCTACTGTACTCTTAATTATCATATTTCTTTTTATTGAAAAGGTTTGGATCTTGTTACCCAGGTTTGTTACAACTTCAAGTGCAAATTTAATGTATTCAAAATTCTCCAAAAGTTTCAAAAGATGCAATTTAATAACCACCATCTGGAAAGTGCTTATGAATTCCCCTATATTTTGCTGGAACCAAAAATTATTTGATGATTTTGTGCCGGGAAACTTATTTTTCAAGTCCCTGCAAAAGCTGCAATTGTTGTAATGCAAGCTTAGTTGTTTTGATATGCCAGTTGAAAAATATTTTTAAAAATGCCCTAGGAAACGAAAATCTTTGATAATAATGGTTATATTTTTTGCTCTTTCTGTAGGGGATAAGTTAGCAAAAAAAATTGCCATTTTTTAGCTCTTGTTATGGTTCAGTTTTTAGTTTTCTGTGACATTGTATTTTTATCTTTTTCCTATTTATTTTTATTTTTATTTCATTTAATTTGCATTAATTTTCGTTGCCATTTTATGGCTATTTTATTTTTTTCAGGTTTTTAAAACTTACTATTAGCATTATGTTAGAACGTTTCTACATCAAATAACAATAATGGGTGACATGTTTGAATTTTTTCTTGCTTGGACTAAGCTCTTTAATCAATTGTATGATTGCGTACCAATTCACTTATCCCTTGTTTGTTAAGTGCAGCATTTTAACCTAAAAGTCAGTTTTGCATGATATTGATGTCCTGGAAATTTTATGTTTAATTTCTGTTATTTTGTTGATGAACTTTTGCACCATCTCGTTTTTTTTTATTTTATCAAAAGAAAGTTTTTCAATTTATCTTTACAATTAATCGTAATCGTTTCAAAAGGGTTTTCAAAGTTTGGAAGATAATTTTAGTCTGTATCAATGACTTTTGCCATTCATGCTGGCACAGTTTTACTCTGCTCATTTTTAAATAAAATTTGCGCTAATTTTCATTTCTCAGTGAAACTGATCACATCAAAGTTGCTCAGGGTGTATCTGGTTCAATTGTTGACAAAGGCTCAATTCATGGATTCGTACCGTACCTGATTTCTGGGATTCAGCACGGTTGCCAAGATACAGGGTCTTTGAGCTTGGATATTTTAAGGTACAATAACGAAAATAATGCATTTTATAAATATCTATTATCGTTATTGCTCATGTTTTTTCTTGCGCTTAGAGCGAAGATGTATGCTCATGAATTGAGATTTGAGCGAAGGTCGCCGTCTGCCCAAATTGAAGGAAATGTTCACAGTTTGCATTCGTTAGTATAGTTTTATCAGTTCTGCATTTGTTATTGTGCACTTCGTGCACGATGGGGTAGAGATATGTTTAGAGCAAAATATTCCATTTCTTTGCTTGGCTGGAGTAGTTTTCTAGTAATTTTCGGGGAAGGTTTTTTTCCAACTAATGTCGTTGTCTATTGACCTGACTTTTTATGAATTTCTGTTTTTCAGCTTCGAGAAGAGGTTATATTGATGGAATTATAATTTTGTGTGCCACTTTTTATTCTGCATTAACTATGAAGAATCGTTGGTAATTTAAGTTTTTCTCAAAACTTTGTACAAACCCTATGGGATATGGTTGGACTAAGTAAGGATCATGGCAAATTTAATTCTATGTACTTTACACTTCTTCTTCACTGTTTTATTAACTATTGTCCTTGGTTATTATGTACCATGTTTTTATTGTACTATCTTTCCTCGTTTTTTTAAACACTCATTTCATCACTGCAATAGTGACGTTCTTATATGTAAGTTTACCAAACTTCTTTTTTATGGTTAAGTTTTTGTAGGCTGCTTTTGTTATTGTTATAAATATAGAATGGTGCTAGGAAATGGTGCCAAGCAATGACAGGCTGATATGTAACATTTGAAAAATAAACAAATGCATTTATAAGAATTTGCCAAGTATGATTTTAAGGTTTTGAAAACTTTAGTTTAAAATTTTTAACTAATCAATTCAACAGCCTGTTAGTGTAATTTATTTTAATTACAAATCAATTTAGTTGTAATCGTATGAGTGTTTTTAAATATAATTTAATTTGATTGTACTCTTGCAAGGGTTGAACTTCTACATTCCGTTAATGACTGAAAATAACCATGGTGACTGGTAATAATTGCTTGCATACATATTGTTATCTTATGTTTGACTTACGATTAATTTTCGTTGTTTCTATGACAGTGACTTGCCTGGACAAGCATTTTGTAACCGCTGAATTTCCAAATTTGTAAATTTGTCAAACTGAATAGTATCTTAAATAAAATATGTCAATAACCTGTACCAAATTCAAGTTTCGGATGAGAAATTGTTGCCCATTTATGCCGTTGATTTTTTAATAATTTGGAGAATTTTTTAAACAGCAGGCTTGCAGAATACAAAGCTATCTTAACTTCTATTCAGATTTGTGCCTAATAAACAAATACCGATCTGATATGTACATGAATTGATTAACTAAAAAATTCTAAAATTTCCTAAAGATTTCTAGTTATAAATGATAAAAATCAAAAATCCTCTTTCATTATTTCCCTCATTTATTTTTATTCAAATTTGCTCCTAACTCATTTAAAGTGAACAAAAATTCTGCTTGGAGACTAGGAATATGTTCGCTTAATCCACAAATGAGTTTGTGTAAATTCTCAGCTCTTAGAGAAAAAACAAATTTCATTAATGCAAGAATGCATAGCGCTAAAAGCTGAAATCTCAGGGCTTGATTATTGTTCATGTGGAAAGAATAAGCGGTTTGTTGTATAGTAATTTATTTTATCAGAACTAATTTAAATCTTTTAATTTCATGAAACATTTAAAAAGTAATTGCCATATGCATACTAAGTAAGTAACTTGGTATGGACAGAAAATATCATTTTAATGAATGAATTTGTGCAAATTACTGTTTAGTTTATGTTGATGAATTAATTTATGCAGATAACTTACTTTTACAAATTTAGACATCCAATTGTAATCTTAATTTAAATTGCCAAAATTTCATTTTAAGCAATTTCTACTGTATATTGCAGTACTTGCTCCATAAATGTAAAACTATGATCATATTGACAGAAAAACACAGCTACTATTTAGGATTTAATTTTTAATTTATTAATTATTCAAATAATTTGATGCATTATTAGATTTGATTTATTGTTGACTGCATTAACTTTGTATAAGTTAATAGGGTGTCATAGCGGTCCATTCTCTAAGGGATTTCTTCAAAGATTGTGTTAGACAAAATGAATGTTAAAATTAATTTTTTTCTATACAATGTAGATGACTAATGAAAATAACTCGGAATTAAAAATTTCATGTTTTGAAGCTTACCCTGCGTTAGATTTAAAATTAATCAATGACTTTTTACCGGTTGACCACTGATGGTGTGATAGTTATTTAATCTTTTCAAATTTTTTGGTTTTTATTATATTTTGTGTATCATATCCGACCGAACTTAATCGTGATTTTATCAAAGCAGATGATGAATGGGTCATTCAAAAAGGACGTCCTCATGTAGGGGATAGGGGTATAGGTTGAGTCACGGGCACAATGTGGATAGGGGGAGGGAGGGGGTATAACCAACTCGGACGTCCACTTGAAAAAAAAAAAGGCCAAATCGGTTTCCAAAGTAAAAAGGAAATTGTGAGCGCAATATCGCATAGGTGGGTTATAAATAGCAAAAGTTAGTAAGCAGGGTACCCCCAGTACTGGAAAACCTGTAAAAGCCAGAGAACGTAAAAGCTTAGAGTCCATTTGCTAACTTTCAAATTTTCCTAGTACAATTTTGACAAATTTTCATTTTTGTCGCAAGCTCGCAAAATTTTCCAAGGACATCTTTACAAATTGTTCCACGTTTTTTCCAAGTAGGCTACAAATCTTTAACATTTTCAAATGTTTTCAAGTGCATATTTGTAAATGTTTAAACAGTTTCAGAGGAGAATTTTGGAAAATTTCCAACAGTGTCTGAGGAAAAATTGGCAAAATGTCTCGAGTACAAAATTTACGAATACAATTTTTTTCTCAAGTTGTTTAAGTCCGAATGGGGGAGGGGGCGGGGTCGTGATTGACCGGACACAATGCGGACAGCCTCACTGCCAACTAAGACAGACTAAAATAATCAAATTCAGGCCAGGACAGAGGGATGGGGGGTGTAAGGGGGGCATATGGCCCGGGCCTACGAAGCCAAGGGGGGCCTCATGGGCATAGGTTTTACACTAGATAGGAATAGATATTGTTTTATTTTAACTACAAAATATCAAAAATGTCGCACGTACTTGAGGGAGTATTTGTCTGAAAGGTGGCGGATCAAAGAAAAGGTATCAAAGCTACATCCTTCATTTTTTGAAGTTTTCCTGGAAACCTGCAGCTGCACTGGTTGCTTTAATTTTGCACATTTTATGATATTTAAGCAAGTGCCAAATTCGTTGTCTGTCGTGTACCTTTCTGGATCATGAACAGAGCACAAAGGTGTTAAATTGTTCCTTTCGGTAAAATTAGTCAAATTAGTCCATAATGGACCATTGACCAAGTTAAAAATGACACATCTTTTTCAGACAATTTTAAAACTAAAAGTAAGTTTTCTCATGGTTTTGTTCCCTTATGAAAAATTTTCCATGATCCTTTCTTCCTTTTATGTTTGGAAAATAGAAACTTTTAATTTTAAAATGTTGTATTTTAAAAAATTGTCTATTACACAAACTTTGGTGCATCTTATAAAAAATGTAACGTTTTATTGGTTATTTTTGTTTAATTTTTCACGTTTCAGTGTTCCCCAGAACTTCATTTTCAAATTTCATGATATTTCCAGGTTTTGAAAAAATTCCCTGACCAACGATTATGTCAGAAATTGACTTACTTTGCCAAATCGATACAGAAGAATAATTTGCAACATTTAAAAATGACAATTATAAAAAAAAATTAACATAGAAATATGTTAAAATTAAAAAACAAATTCCTCGACTTTTTTTTTTAATTTGACAATTTTGTATTCAGAGAATGTAGAAAGTTTTGAAAATTTGTCCCTGGAAAATGTGAACAAAATTTTTCCACGTATGCAAAAGTTAAAATTTGCAAAATCATCCACGTTTTCCCGAGTGCAAATTTTAAAAAATTGTCACATTTTCCCGAATACAAATTTGTAAACTTTACCACGTTTTACTGAGGACAAATTAGCCGTATGTTCAACAGTTTCTAAGGACAAATTTCCCACGTTTATCCAAGCAAAATTTGCAACATTTTCCCGAGTTCAAATTTGTAAAATTTTCCATTTTTTCCCGACTTCTAATTTGCAAAATTTTCCGCGTTTTCCCGAGTTCAAATTTGAAATTTTTTCCACGTTTTGCTGAGTTAAAATTTTCCAAATTTTCCACGTTTTTCAGAATTGAAATTTGCAAAATTTTCCAAGTTTTCCCGAGTTCAAATTTGAAATTTTTTCCACGTTTCGCTGAGTTCAAATTTGCAAAATTTTCCACGTTTTTCCAAATTCAAATTTGCAAACTTTTCCACATTTTCCCGAATTCACATTTGCAAAAATGTCCACGTTAATCTTCCGAGAACAAATTTTTTAAATGCTCCACGTTTTCCCGAATGCACATTTTAGAAATTAGTCACGTTCTCCCGAATACAAAATTGTCCAAATTTCTCATGTGTTTTTCAAAAACAAAGTCCCAAGAACTATGGTTAAGCCTTATTTCTCAAATTTGTACACTTAAAATTTATTCATAATTTTTTTAAATACTTGATTTTATAAGGTGATAGTCTGAAACTTGATTAAAAAATTTAACGACCATGCTTGCAAAGTGGGGCCGGACAGGGGTAGGCGGAGGAGTCCAATTTTGGGTAAATTTTGAGGACGTCCTTTTTTGATTGGACCCTATTAAAGTATAGTCGCTCGCATGCGAATACAGTTTTATAAAAGCCGCTTAATTCGATCACGTTGGTTCAAGCGATTTTGATCGGATAAGCGATGAGATGATGCAATTAAGCGGCTTTTTAACATAGCTAGGCAGTATAAGAAAAAGTCAATTTTCAAGGTTTTGATGGAATAAAATGACTTATTGGATAAAGCGTGATCGAATTAAGCGGCTTCCACTGTACTTTTCCATTACCACCTATACACTCATCATGACGTTCTGTTGATTATCAATAGGGTTATCAGCGGGGTGGCAGCGTGTGGACGTGTGTTTTTTTGGCTCCCAGTATCCATCTGTATCTCCACCAAATTTAGGCACCCAAGGCTCATCTTGGACTTAAAATTTTCATAGGATTGAAAGCTAAGTATTGGTGTTGTTATTTCTAGATTAATTAA
>JAQGBX010005656.1:0-13400 GCA_034698745.1 Megaphyllum sjaelandicum
GCTTGACCCCCCTACCATATGGCATTTAGTTGCTGACTGTAGGGTACTGAGTTGAATTGAATTGAATTGAGTTGAGTAAAGTTCAATTTGCATAATGTTATAATTAGAAATTATGTTGAATAGTTCAATGCTGTACCTTAGCGTGAGGAATTAGTTGATAAACACGTATTTAATAAGATTAATTTAATTAAATTGTGAAAATTATGGCAAATAGATTTTCGAATTTCCGAAAAAACTGTCGTTGAAAAAGGAAAATAGTACATGCGTTTGAGAACTCCAAATTTTCAAATTTCAAATCTTGCAAATTTTTAATAAACTAAAAACTTCAATTGAATTTGAAAAACACCACCTCGTGCATAATCAGTACATTTAATGTACAACAAGTAAAAAATTGAAATTTTAATAAATTTAAAATTAATTGAAGGAAAATTTAAAAATGTGAAATTTTCAATCAATAGTTATTTTCCTTCTTAATCCATGTTAAAAACAGACACCTGAGCATAGCTGGGCTATCCTGCATTATTTTGTAACGTAGACCTACTGTACATCTGAAACTGCATATGATGACGTCATTCTTTAAAATTCATCAGAATTTGAAAGAATGACGCCAGCATCAGAATTTATGGAATGACGCCATCATCATCGTATCACAAAAGACGTCATCGTTTATCGGAATTTTAATGAATGACGCCATGATCAGAATTTTTGGATGACATAAATAGAATTTTAATGAATGTGTTATAATTTTAATGATTGAAGTCATTCATTAAAAATGTGCCATTTCTCGACCATTTTTTAACATTAAATCGGTCAGTCTTTTGGACATTTTTAGCCATTTTAATTAGGACATCCGAAACTTTAAACTGCAAAATATTGTTCTGCATTTTGTCATTTGCATGTGCATGTTATTTTACGATTGCTTTGCACTTATTACTTATGTGAATCACTTTCAAAAACAGGAAGCTGAACATCCTCTTCCTATTCATTCAGTTTCCTTTTCCCATTATCTGGCAAGCAAATATTTTAAAAGTGAACTACTCACCCATCACTAAATGCTCCACACCATTCTCTTTCACCCCATGGATTTCTCAGACGAATCATACGTAACTTTTCCCGGCCTTTGAAAATATCAAATAAGCTGGTCTTGGCCGTATTGATTTTACGCACATCAGTAATGCAATACGCATGCCCCATGACTAGACCCATGCTAGTGCGGCTGTTCATTTCACTAGGAGTTGAAGCCTATGAAAATACTAGGTTTTTATCCACGGTGCAAACTTAGATTATAGTTTATACTAATCTACATTTCTACGACATGCTCACTTTGATCGCGCAGCACATCAACGAATGATTTTCGGATTCCTTCCTCAATGTGCGGAAAAGATCCTTCCTCTTCAGTTCATCCTCTTGAGCTCCAGTTTCTTTGAGTTCAATACGTTGTGCAAATCCGGCAGTGAAATCGATCAGAGCATCTACTAAATTTCCACCCTCCATAGCGGCGTAAGAGCCAAATAGTCTGTAAATAGGCACAGATAGGCATTTTAGCTAATTAATCTAGACTAACGACTATAGATTCATGTATTATCAGTGTTCCCCCAGAATTTTCATTTTCAATTTCCGGCCCTGACTTTTCCAGGTTTCAGAAAAGTTTCCCTGACCAATACCAATGTGAAATATTGACATATTTTGCAAAATCGACACCGGAAAATATTTTTCAAAATACACTAACGACAAATTTGAAAACTAACATAGAAAAAAACGTGGAAAATGTTGCAAATTTGCATTCGGAAAACCTAGAGAATTTTGAAAATTTGTACACGAAAAACCTAGAAAATTTTTCAAATTTTTACATGGAAAACGTAGAAAATTTTACAAATTTGAACGCAGAAAATGGGCCCTGAGCTAACCATGTAACAGTATTAATTTTTGGTTCGCCATGACTGCGTTGAATTTCCTTGACTTTTCCATAATAAGCCATTCTTTCCTGACTTTTCCAGATATTTTCAAGTTCCCTGACTTTTCCAGGTTTTCCAAGTCTGAAGGAACCCTGTATTATAGTCATGTCTAACGACAAAATTGGTTTGTCTTTAGTCTTGGATCTTCACATTGATGATTAATTATAGCCACAATCTAGACAAATTAGACTGATATTCGTTGACTAGTCATACTGTATATATTATGTAACGACTGTTTAGCTTCGTATCTACAGGTACATGTATGTATGTAACTAGGAAACTTATCTCAACAATATTCGGCAATTTTGCCAATATTTCGAAAACTATTTTTATGTAAACTTTTGCAATGTCTACAATTTTGCTAGATTCTATACTTTTTCTAATATTCCAATATTTCCGAAATTTTTCACAATTTGATAATTGTTAAAAATTACTTCAAATTGTTGAAAAGTTTGCCAAATAGTCCAAAACTTGTAAAACTTTCAAAAAGTGCGCAAAACCGTCGACAAATTGGAAAAGCTGCCGAAAAATTCGACAAAATTCTGCTAAATTTGTGGAAAATTGACAAAACTGTCTGATTAAAGTTCAAAAAGTGTCGAAAAGTTCGCAAAAGTGTCAAAAAGTTCGCAAAAGTATCGAAAAGTTCGCAAAAGTGTCGAAAAGTTTGCAAAAGTGTCGAAAAGTTCGCAAAAGTGTCGAAAAGTTCGCAAAAGTGTCGAAAGGTGTCAAAATGTTCACAAAAGCGTGTAAAAATGGCCAAAGTGTTGAAAAATTCGTAAAACATAACATTGCTCCAAGGCTATTAATTTAGTCAGCAATGTAGTGATGATAGAAAATTGTATTCGACTACAACTTATCCTGATCCATCGACAAATGAAACAAGACATGCATGTACTGTACATGTATATACTGTATGATTGACGACTAATTCTATTACATTAGTTATGATTCATTTAGTCCTGACTATTTAGTAGTTAATTTTAATCATGAATGATAATGCATTCTATTATGCTCATCACTGTCTCACACACATGATGGACTTTTCCTTCAAACTTAATCCCGATCCTCCAGCAGAACATAACTTACTTTGCATAGGCTTTTTCTAAAAGTGAGCACCAAAACTCATTTTTCTGTTGAGAATGACCAAAGATGAGATGTCCATTCACCGTAGGAAGTCGATCGTCTATGGTAATATCTACCCATTTACCAAAAACCCAGAGGCGGAAGTAAAATATACCACCATGCTGACTTGCGTCATTTGGTTTGTATTCCTGATTTTCAAGATCGGGTACAACCTATCACAAATAGAACTAATTGATCAACTGCGTTAGAAACTTCACTCGACGTCAACTTTACTTTTCCAACAAGCAATATTTAAAAAAAACACACAAGAGGGTTATTTTTAAACGCAGAACTACATCTGGAGTTGCAATGCAAATGATGACGCCATCATCAGAATTTAAGGAATAACAACATCATAATTTAACAAGCAACGTCATCATCCGAATTTCAATGAATGATGACATCGTCAGAATATTTATGAATGAGTTAATCATCAAAAACGTCTGAATAGCGTCACTAAAAATGCAAGAATGTCATCATCAGTGTACACAGTACTGGATCACGACATTCATTAAAAATGACCCATTATTTTGACATTTAATCGGACATTTTTTCTTCCATTTATTGGCACATTCTTTCGAATATGGGGTATTTTTTCTTTCATTTAATCGGGCATTGTTTCGTATACTGTATGTTTCGTTCAATGTTCGAAAAAAGTCGGAATATTCTCGGGCATTCAATTGTAAATTTTTTGGACATTTTTTGTCCAAAAACGTACGATTAAATTGATTCACAAACATATGAATGACGTCACCACCATAAGTTTTTCTGAATGACGTCATTAGTGAAAATGTCATCTTTTTTTGGGCCTTTATTCCGACATTTCTTGAACATTCAATCGAACATTTTCAATATATTTAATCGGACATTCAAAACTCCGTTCAACGTCAAAAAATTGACCAATTCAGTATTGCTTGCTTACTCTGTCCCACAGCTCTTTTTCCTTGGCCAGAGAACAACAGGCGGCAACGAACCAACAATTTCCTAGACTTCCTTGAGTTATGTTTGTGCTATTTAGTCTCCCAACGACCATTTTAGGATCAGGACAGATCTCCTGGAAAAGTAGTAAGAGAAATTTGTTTGGTAGACTGTAGCTGCAGCACACAAAAAAAAAGACGAATCTGTGATCCTAACCTCTAAAGTTAATATTTTCATAGAATTTATAAACATTTTATTTAAAAAAATACGTATTATTTGCACGGCTTATGAAGTTTTAATTAATGTGAATGCATCATTATACTGTAGGTAGCTGCAGCTGCAGTGGACGTAATATTGCCCCAAATTCATCAGTGAAATCGTGAAAAATTGACCATTAAATGCATGAAATCTGTTTTAAAAATTTACAATAAAAACAAGGGAAATTTTGCAAAAATTTTTGACAGTAACATGGAGAATTTGGAAAAATTGAAATTTTAAAACTTGGAAATTTGCTTTGATACCCATCAATGGAAACGTGAAAAATTATATGAAATTGAAAATTGAAAATCGGAATATTTTGAAAAATAACAGATTGAAAACTGGTAAACTTTGCAGAATTTTTCAGGGAAAACGTGCCTTATTCTATATACAGTATCTGGTGTAAAATTTTTTTTCGGAGGGATGGAGGGGGGGATGGAAATTACGACCCCTCAACCCTTTTGCCTCCCCCTTATCTACGCCTATGCATTTATCGCAATGTATAATTTTATCACAAAATCGTTCCCTGTATACAACTTTTATAGGATAATGAACCAAAAAGTTCACAACAAAATTAAATTTGCTGATTAGAGTAAAAAAACGTCAAGCAAAACATCAGACCATGCAGTAGGCAACAAAAATTTGACATTTTTCAAATCTTTTGCACAACATGTTGACAACCGGAAAATACATGTATTTGTGTGTACAAGGTTCGAATGGAATGAGATACAAGTAAATCTATTGTTAACAGCTGCGTGTATAGATAACTATAATTCAACATCTTTTTTTATTTACAATAAGCTTTATCAGAGACATGAAAACTAGACATTATCTAAAATATGGAAAATGCATGGATTGCCAAGAATTACACAACAAGTCTGATTTGGTTTTGAATTTGCCGGAAAAATCAATTTACAAATGTTGAAGAAGAATTTAAAATTGTATATCATTTACTCGTACACTGTATATTATTTCAAGTCGAAATACTGTAAATAAGACCCGACGCGAGGCTTCAAAGCTAAATAAATAAATGACCTAAAATAGAATTTGAGAAATGAAAATAAAACATTTCACGATTAGCCTAATCGAGGTCGATTTCATGCTTCAGCTCATATGGAGGAGAATAACGTTTAGATAGCTCTAAAAAAGCATCAAATCTTATAATTTTGTCCTTATTTCTGAAATGCAGCCTCGTTAAATTCCTCAAAACAATTTTAAAATATCTAGTTTCTACGTAGGCGATTCGTCTAGCTTCTCATATTAACGATGATAAAATATCTCATTAATCCTTAAAATGAACATAACACTAATCAGCTGGAATGCCAAGGCGATCATTAAATCACATTTACTTCTATGCCAAACGAACTGAGGTTTGGACAACTGTCTTAATTAGAAAATTAAGTATACCGTTACCATGACAGAAGCTTTACGAATTATACTTTTGGCAATCGTGAAGACATGGGTGTGCAAATTAGGAATATATAAAATGGCTTAAAAACCACAATTACGTAGTGAATTATTTTTTAGACCAATTAGCGTGCCGGTTTTGTTCACGTGAGCTCATGATTGCCGAAATCGCCATTCGTAAAGCATCTGTCAGAGTACTCCTAATTACGTTTAAAAATTTATCTAAAGTTGGTGCATTGAAAAAACGACTAATTTGAACCTGATGAGACCGATGTGTAAATGCATGTACTTTTCATACAGTTTAAAGTACTCAGCAAATTTGGAAAGTTTAAATTTCTTTCACATTCTTTTTCTGATAACTTCCGGAAAACCTAAATGGTCAATACTATAATGACATCATTAATGATGCGCGAAATCGCGAAATCTTTAAATTCATTACTAATGATGGTATCCACAACCACGCCCCAATAATGATGCCAAAATCCGGATTTTCCTCATTACTGGCCATCATTTCGCATGTTTTCACTCTCTACGATCATTCTTAATGTCACTAGTCTCAGGAGGTCAGGACGGTATTACTGAACCTGTACGGTTAGCAGAAAGTTAATTTAAGACTTAATTTACACCACAAAAGTATCATCCCAGCTCGACACGCCCAATGAACCCCTATTTGTGCATCTTCCCAAATTTCCAAAATTAGCCCGAGCCCCACTGCAAAAGTGTTTCAGGCCAGATTTTGATCAACAAACAGAAAAATATTCAACAAGTAACTCAGCTACATGTAGGTCATAGATTTAAATCCGATAAGTAATCATTATTTACCGTGGGTCTTTTCCATTCAACACGCCCTGGAAGTTCACCTTGTTGGAAGCCCAGAGATTCGTTGGAAGCAGGGAAGGATGGGTCCTCGAAGAGGGTGCTGGTTTTCAGGCAATTTTCCTTGAGTTTGGCGTAGTTTTGCTTGTCGAACTTGTGCGATTTTCCACCCATTTTTACGTTTGGGCAAAGATATTTGAAGAGTCCGAACTACGAAGTTTCTGCCAACTACCACGTCTGCTGCCTGCAACGTCTAAATTTAACTCACGCAATCCCACACGGCTGTTTGTATACACTTCACGAGTCACGTGGCCATGATTCACTTGGCACCCACCTGGTTCGCAAAAACCTTGAAGAGAATTAAGGTCGTCGCACTTCTGCGAAATTTAGGCTATGCGCTAGAGACGATTTGTACAGGAAGTTTAAACTACGCAAAGAGGAGGAATGCAAAACAAGCTTCTGAAAGGAAAATTTAAATAAAACCATTTCGAACTTCCATAGTTTCAGCAGCTAAACGTACGTGCCGTATCTTCGCACACGTGACTACAACTCATGAATTGTTTCCAAATTAAACGTGTGCGATTGTGGTAATGAACGGTGCTAAATCGTCATCCCACGATGATTAGACTTTGCGGAACTAATTAATGGCAGTTAGCAGTGCCTGCCATACTGCCAAAATCCAAATTAACAGCAATTTGTACACATGCATGACCAAGATCATTATGAAAATTAACTGGCAAACTCCAGGAAAACTTGGCTCATGACTTCGATGCTGGGCTCAATAGAATGAAATTAAATGATTTACAGGAATTTTAAAACTTGAGTTTTATTAACTTTGCATAATTTAGACCTGGCATCTTGAAAATCCAAAGTGCATGACTGTTTTTTAGTCAGTTTTCAATAATGATGCCGATTACTAGAGAAATGACGTCATTTTTATCACTAGGAAAATGACCTCATATTTCTTGGTCAATTTCCATTAATGATGCCAATTACTAGAGAAATGACGTCAGTTTTATCACTAGGAAAATTATGACGTCATTTTTTGTCCGTTTCCAATAATGATGTCATTACTAGAAAAATGATGTCATTACTAGAAAAATGACGTCATTTCTTTATTTTCCGCTCAAAAAATGACCACTCAAAACGCGCCATAAAATGACGTCATTTTTTGGTAATTTTCTGCTGAAAAAATGAGCACTCATGTGCTCATTCCATGAAATCCAGCTTTCATGATTTGATAAATTAGCCACAAGGTGGAGGATATATCTGTTTTGGATGGTGGTGTTATCTGCGCCCAAAACAACTAGGTTATTCTATAGGAAAACAAGAACTTTTTTGGAAACTTTATTCAGATACCAGCGGAAAAACCCGGCCTTTCTCGGGTGAAAATTGTTGTTTGATTTTCTAACCTCTTTTATGTGATCAGAAGTTTGATTTAGTTGTCCTTGTTAGTTGTCTCCAAAAGATAGAGCTATATGATCTGGATACATCCGGGAAGGGGGGGAGGAAATTGTTTGACAGTTTTATTGCCCCAGGGTAAATTACAAAGATTTATGGCCTTTGGATTCCCCACGGAGTTCACGCTCGTGGGGTGTGTGCCAAGAGTGGCCAATAATATCGAAGACACAATCAATACCAGCCAGCTAGTGAAAAACAAGATGGTTGCGATTTATATTTGATATATATAGATGAGCTTACAAGAGTCACAAGAGTAGAAATTTCAGAAATTGAAAATCAAGTTTATTCTGTTTATGACAAACACGTACAGTAGCAGCCGAAAAAAGCAGGTTATGAATTGCTAAAATATGCCATGGCTAAACTGATTGGGTACTTGGATGGGAGGGGGGGGCGAAGTTTTGAAGTATTCTCTAACACGTGGAAGCGCCTAAAAGTTAAAAAAAAATTATCAGCATTAACTAAAATCCATCGGTCCTACGACGGCCTATCGGAAGCTTGCCACCCATGGAGAAATTGGTGGCCTAGGCATGGCATTGGGCATCCTTTAGAACAATTCCATACCTCAACTTTGGCTTGAAATTATTTCAAATTGGCAAATGCAGTGAAGCAATCCGGTCGTAACACCTGTTGCTGCGACAAGAACTCAAAGGCAACGAAATCCACGAACGCCACCTGAGTAAAGTTTTTTTTTTAATAAGATTCGCATATTGATAAAAAAATTAAAGTTTTGCTCAGACTTATACATTATCGCCTGCAAAAAAATTGCGTTTTCCCAGAAACTCCGAGATGTAAGTTATCTATTCACTATTATATGGTATTAAGGAAATAATATGTTAAAGTTTTAATTCCAAGAAATGGCACAAGATAATCGGTACATCTAATTTAAGGTAGTAAATTGAAGAGCATCGATGCACTATGTAATATGTAAAGTGCATTGTAAATTTTAAAAATTATGGAAATTAAACTGCTCCTTTAAGGGGGAGTCCTATGGCAAATGAGGGCAGTTCCAAATGTCGGCTCCTATTAGGGGTTATCCATATAGGAGTCCGGCAAAGGGGGAGAAGAAGGTACACTGTATGTGGAAATGGGACACAGGCGGTTTATGGATGATCCTTGACATTCTAAAGTGAAAAGTGGAAAACTGGTAATCTCTTCGGAAAATCAAAGAAAAAAATAAATAATTTTAGCAGAATCGATGAATTATTCCCCGATGACTGTTCTAATTTGTTTAACTGCAATTACGCGTTGTTTTACTCAAATGGCAAATTACAGGTTAAAAATATGTTCATTTTGGCGCCAACGCTAAAATCATAAATTAGGCTTTCCTGCATGCCAGGATGCCAGGATCGATGAATGGCGCCAAAATGAACACATGTTTTTCACCTGTAATTGGCCATTTGAGTTAAACAACGCGCAATGGCAGTTAAACAAAATAGAACAGTCAACGGGGAATAATTCGCCGATTTTGCTAAAATTGTTATTTATTTTTTTCCTTGATTTTCACAAGAGATTACCAGTTTTCCAGTTTTCACTTTAGAATGTCAAGGATCATCGATAAACCGCCTGTGTCCAATTTTCACATACCTTCCCCTCCCCTTTTCCGGTCGTCCTGTATGGATGGCCCCTAATAGGAGTCTACATTTGGAACTGCCCTCATTTGCTATAGGAATCCCCCTTAAAAATATGGACAAACATGATGTAGACTAAGCCGCTTTATTTTAATGTCGGGAAAACGTGAATACTCATAGAAACCAGTACTGCTAGAAACTGAGAACACTAGCCAAATTTGTACCCTCTACCAAAAAAAAAAAAAAAAAAAACATCAACAACAAAAACCTTGTTGCGCATCACTTACCCCTCTGATTTTCCAATAAGCCTAGAACCGGAGCCATGGTAACCACACCGACGAACGTTTTTCAAATGCAGACAATGAACTGTGAGGGTTTGTCCCCTCCAGCAAGAGATTGCTGGTGATTGCTCCTCACCTGAGACTATCACTCAGCCTTGGAATGAAAAACTACTGTTTAAAAACCTACAGCCGTAATGACGTCATTTTTTTCAGCTTCCAATTTTTGCCCCTGCAGACCGGTGTAAATTTCCCAGTTTTATAAACAAATTTCCCTGACCGAGACAATGTCAAAATTAAAATATGTCAATATAATATGCTCGATTTTGCAAAATTAAAACAGGAAAATATTTGATATTTTTAAAATGTACCAATGATTACTCAAGTAAGTTGAATAATGTCGTAGATGGATACATGTAATTCCGAAAAGAAACATTCTTTTACGTAGTGATCCTACATGTACATATATTACGAATACTGTGCTGATGATAGGTACACAGTGGTAGGTGTCACTATAAGTGGCTTTAAAAGCACGTTTAAATATTGCTTGTTCAACGGTTTTTTTGAATTTCAGAACAGTAAGTCCAGAAAATAAGCATGAGATCACTAAACGACATACTGTATACTCAGTACTTGTTTGTACAAAGGATCCGATCTGTGTAAGCAACCAATAATTACAAAGAATACAAACCACTCCACATCCTGCCATATGTGGCGGATGGTGGTACCGTGGTAGAATGACTGCATGGTATCTCCCTCCTAAGCAACTCGTTTATTTTAATTTCAACAAAGAACCTTTTTAAAATTATTCAGACATGTGCTTGCAAGAGTCATAAGAGTTAACATTTCAGCAGGTTACGAATTGCTGAAATATGCCCAAGCTCTATTGATTGGGTACTTGGTGGTGGGTGATGTTTTTAAGTATTCTCCAACACGTGGCAGCGCCTACAAAATAAAACCATAATACATAATTACCATACAAAAATAACTGACAACATAATTTCCAATTACTGAATCCAGGATCAGGATTCATGATGTTTTACTACATCACTGATGCACGAGGACCAATTTATGCAAGTAACGGTTAATCAGCGACAAACACCTATAATTCTGTCGTTATTGTCGATTGCATCATGTTGTTGGTGAAATTGTTGGATTGTCAAGGGCAATCCAATTTCTTACCTCAATTTTGGCTTGAAATTCTTTCAAATGGGCAAATGCTTCAAGACAATTTGGTTGCAACACCTGTTGCTGCGACAAGTATTCGTAGGCAATGAAATCCACGAACGTCACCTACAAGTAAGTAAAGTTTGTCAAATCAGATTCACATATCGATAAAACAAAAGTGAATTTTGCAAAGACTTACATTATCGCCTGCAAAAAAATTGCGTTTTCCCAGAAACTCCGAGATTTTGTTCAACACATCCGGCAATTTTACCAAATAGTCAACTTTAAGTTTATCCTATACGAACGAAAAGCATGGACATGCAATTAGATCGGCAAGGAACCCTCGCAAATCATTCTAAAGATTCAAGATTATATCACGAATATCGGTATATGCAAATTAGAACTTATTATAAAGATATTGTTAGAAGAAACCGTAAGGAACCGTCTCAAATCTTTCAGAAGATTCAAGATTTGATCATGAATATACACGTGTGATGAAGATATATTGTTAGCAAAAATAAAAGAGCATTAAACTGAGTGAAAATTGCTTAAAATTAATTTCCACTTACACTTTATTGTATGAGCGTCTAATAATAAAGAATGGGTCTTACAAAATTGGAATTGTAGCAAAGTTGAGCCCAATTGTTGTACTGGTCATACAAGTGATGCTCGAACATATCAATTCGGATGCGCTCCTCTTCAGTTTGACCATCTATAACATTTAGAATTGTATTTAATCATAAGTATACACTTACAGGGTATACGTGCTTAAATATATTTAAACATAAGAAGTCATTACGATTAGAAGTGTTCTCGTGTTATGATATGAAACATGTGCAAAAATTCACGTAAATTTACCCAATTTGTGCTTTCTGGCTATGTATCGAATAATTGCAGAACTCTGAGATATTTTGACATCACCGTCGATATAATAGGGGAGCTGCAAAATCATCGCAATTAGTTATCATAATCAGAGATTCTATCGTACCGGTATAGCAGGTTGACAGGCAAAAATCGATTTTTAATAAGTGAAAGTGTTGCTCACGTTCGGAAAATCTAAACCAAGATTAAATTTATCATCTAGCCAAGCCGAGCGGTAAAGATCGGGACCTGGACCAAAAGTGTATATCTTTTCTTCATACTTTTCGTCAATGTATTCCAAGAGCAGTCGGATGCGTTGGCCGTACTGTAACAAATATTATAATTCCAGAAATGCAATGATCCGTAGATTAAGAAGGAGGTAAACGCTGTACTTGCAATATGTAAATAATTTCAGAAGTTTTCAAGTCATGAAATAAATAATACTTGTTGAAAAACATTTTTTTGAAGTTCGTTGCATTTATCGTTATTTAAATAAATAAATCGTATTTAAAATAATAAATGAAAAAATGCAATACCATTAATTCCATTTCACAGAACGAAACCTGACTTACATGAGACGATTTAAAAAAATTTCATCTGAACTTACTTTTATGAAAAATAATGAAGAAATGCAAAAGAAAAATGTTGAACCTGAGGTAAGATATATCTATAAGTATAGTGTGTCTACAACTGGTATTTATTTCGGAAGTTCTTTCCAAAATTTCTAGCATATCATATGGTATAGGATCGATTTGCCAACATCTTCGCCAATTAGTAACTTTAGTGAAAAATGATAGAACCAAATTTAATTGCTAAAATTTAATGTAATGAAATATAATATAAATGCATATTAATTGATTTATGTTTAAAAGTGATTCTTAGTTTCCCATGAAAAGTTTAAACTCGGTTAAAGGCCAATAATGCGAGGACAATAAAACATTCAAAATAAACGTCCACATTGGACTTGGAATGTTTAAGTTGAAATGTACCCCAAGTCGATTTTAAGTTTTTAACGAGTAAGTATATACTGTGCACTAATATACTAAAGATTCCTTGCAAAAGAACAAGATAACCGGTGAGAACAAGATAATCGGTGCATATAATTCCAGTTAGTAAATTGTACAGCATAATGCAGTGGAATAATAAAAATACGGGCAAGTATGATGCAGACTTCAGAAAACGTTGAATATAATCAGAGAAACAAACACATGCACTGAAAACACTAGCCATATTCCCCCTCTCCTAACAAATAACTTGATGTTGTAACGCATCACATACCCCTCGAATTTTCCAATAACCAAAAACTGGAGCCATGGCACGTACACTGACGAACGGTTTGCGCAGATGCAGACAATGAACACTTATGGTATGTCTCCTCCAGCAAATCCTCCACGAGTCCTCGTAACGGGGTTAATGAACAGAGAAACCTCCATCGAGTGTCGATCACGCGACCTTGAAATGAACAACCTACAGCCGTAAAGGTATGCTATTGCAGATTTTACCTTCGATTTCAGAAATATGTAAATTTGGGTAAAAAGGGTTACACAAACCTTAATCCCGACTTGGAATGGTTAATTCTTAATAGCCGG
>JAQGBX010005657.1:0-13399 GCA_034698745.1 Megaphyllum sjaelandicum
TGTCTGAAATCAAAACCTGTCTAAAATCAAAATTTCCCCGGTCCCAAGCGTTTGATTTTAGACAGGTTCTACTGTATTTATGAGCAGTTAGGGGCGTACTGCTTCGGAGGGTCGTTCCAATTTTACCATGGCCGTCATCTGGGGGCATTTCCTATTTTCCATTTGCGATAGCTCGTGTTTTCCTCTCATTAAATTTGCCTTATGTCATCGAGCCTCTCATATCCGTTTCGGCAAGATCGACGGAGGGGCTTCGGCATAAGTTAGAGCGTTTAGCAAAAATTTTAATTAAAAACCCGGCCCGTGTCGGCTTCCTTTTTTATTATCTTTGTTTTTATGGGCATATTTCTCGAGTGCGCGAACCCCGTTAAAAGGTTGGCGAAAACGGCCGTTTATTGTCTGCGTTGACGCTTTATGGGGGGCTTCGCAGTCGAGCATATTACCGTTCCGGCTAATATTCATCAACTAGCTTCCATTTATTTCGCGAAATATCACTCCAGTTAATCCACTTACTCGGGCGTGCGTGTTTATAGCCGGGCACTCGGGACAGTTTGTAGAGAGCTTCTCCATTTTAACGAGCGTTTATTTTCATTTTTTCTTTCTTCCGAAGCCAGAAAAGAAAAAAGCTAGGGGGGATTCACGTACTATATATAGTTATTAACGCGCGCTTTTGAATTATTTGACTGCTGAAATTAATACGACGTTGCTAGCAAAGAGAGCGCTGTAGGGTTATTCTCGGGTTTTTGTATATTCCGCTTCGTTCGAGCGGCGCTATAACTGGCAAAGTTAGGGGCTATATGTAATATTGTAATGGAAGAGAGATTAAACAAATCATTTTTTTATTATTATTCATACTGCACACTTAAAAAAATGTGAGGTTCATTCGGAGTTCATTAGACCAAATTCCGCCATTTTATCTTTCCTCAAAAAAATGCTTCGTGACACCTTGACTAAAAATGGCGACCACTCAAGCATTTCTAACCTTACAGACAGGTTCGTCATATACCGGGTGTTCCATTTATCATGATTTGTCCAACATCTTTTAAAACAAATAGTAAATCGTAAATGTTATCAGAATACAAGTTTAATTATAACTTGCCTTTGAAATTATGCAAGAATGAGGGGGGGGCCTCTTTATGATTTTTTAAATGGGGACCCCCATTTTTTTTGTGCAGATTATGAATATGCACTTAAAACAAGAAGTTTTGTCTAAAAGATTTTTGGAATCATTTTAAATGTTGCTGCAATCATGACTGAAATCGTGTAATACCAGGTAGCAGCAGTGCAATGCCTGTTGAAAGAAGTGAATGGCGAATTACACGATTTCGGATATCGATTACAGCAACGTACATCTAAGATAATGCAAAAAACATTTTAGACAAAGGTTATTGTGTTTTAAGTGCAGATTCATAATCTGAAAAAAATGGCTGTCCCCATTTAGAATCACAAAGGGAGACCGGAGGGTCCTTCATTCTTGCATAATTTAAAAGGCAAGTTGTTGTTGTTAATCTTGTATTCTGATAACATTTACGATTTACTATTTATTTTAAAAGATGTTGGACAAATCATGATAAACGGAACACCCGGTATAGACAAAGATTAGACATTCATTTCCTTATACGGGTTTAAATACGATGTTTCTAACATCTCGCATTACTTCAATCAGATTACCTATCCGGTAACACGTTGCCTCAATAGTATAATCGATTGCACATGTGGCAATTCTGAATACATTCATCTTACAATTGCAAACTGGAAAATGTGTTTTACAATATACTTCTTTAAAAGTTCTATACTCATGATTGCCTATATTGGTAATTTCCTCAAAAACACTTCTGTTCGCTTCGCTTTTATGATCCTAAGGATCTCGGTCCTTAATTGGCTTAACAATAGCGAAAAAATTTTAGTGTTGCTATTTTATTCGCATTGTTTTAAAGACGGTTTTATGGGATCGTTAAACACCTTTTATCGGGCACTTTAGTAGCGCTGAAATTGACAAACAGGCGTAATGCTATTGTTCTTTCTGCCCTGCAAGTTGTTGTTGCATTGCTTTGCACCATAACAGCTAACGTGGTTCTAATTACTTTTCGGTAACGAGAGCAGTTATGATGTATACTGTATGTGTTGCAACTAAAAGCCTGTATTCATCTCTTACTTCCGTTTTTTGAGCAGGTACGATTGACAAGAATCGTTTGACAGAGCTCTGTTGAAATGTCTTGAAACCATTACATTTTCAGAAAAGAAGTCAGCAAGAATAACACTTCCTGACTAATCAGAAAAGAAGTCAGGAAGAATAACACTTCCTGACTAATTAAACTGTTCCTCTAAAAGATGTGGTATGATTGGCCATTAAGTCGTGGAGGAAGCATCAGATTCACGTTTGGCCTTGTAACTTTTTACTAGTGACCTTCGGTCCCTAGGTTTTGTGGTGAAAAAATTACACCTTAGTTTACGCTAACACCAGTTTGAGTTTGTACCATGAGTTCAAAAACACCCTGCATACTGTATTATGTAAGGTCTTGTCAATGTAGGCCACAGGTATCCTACAGGTTCGAGTTTGCAACTCGAACAAATGCAAATCCCTCCACTTTTAGGTACATGGTTTCTTGTGGAAAATGTTCTTAAAATACGAATATACTCTGCAGTGTATATACTCAAGACCTAAGTAAAATATAATGGCAATTCCTATAGTATATTGATAAAATGCAGTATTTTGAACTGCCTTATATTTTTAAGGATTTTGAAAAATTGAACTCAGTGTTAGTAATCTCAAGGATGTTGTAACGTATGCCGAATAAACCGAACAAGATACCGAAGGACTATTTTTAGTAATTGTTTGCTTGCTGTATTTCCACCATGAAATGTGTCGCAAATGTATTTACTTATCATGCAAGAATGCAGTAGTGAATTTTCAAATGAGATGACCAGATTTGTTAATTTGTGTCATTTAATCAGGATATTGCCCGTGCATCCAAATTATATTAATCGTTCTGCTACAGTTGTATTGTCAATGTGCAATACATGTAAACAATTAACATAACAATACACAATGAAGCATTAAGTTACATTGATTATTCATGAATAAGGTTTAATCAAAACACCCCTAAAGCAATGAATTTCGGAATCAACTCCTGCGTACAAGGAAACAATACTTAATGTGTTTTAAAAATAGAAATTTCCATAAATTGTAAAATTGTTGCCAGACATATTTTCCATTTTTTTTTTTTTTTTTTTTTTTGTTGAACGAAAATTTCTTTTTTTGCTATCTTGTAGATTAATGGCATGATTTTTGTATTTTTCAACAACGAAAATAAAATCCGTTTAAGATTTAAAAAAAAAAATTAGGATATAATTGTACACTGTACAGTATATGATTTTCCAATAGGGACAAATATATCAGGAATTGTTTTTAAATTTATAACGCTTAGATTTTATAACGCTGTATTTTACTCACGTTTTATGTTTATCTTCCATAACGTTGTAAGAGGGTTTGTACCTACATGTATTTCCTGATTTGAAATGAGAATTTGTAGTAGCCACGTTTCAATAATAGTTTTAATAGATTATCCGGTGACATAATTAAGTTGTCACATCTGGAAATCGTTACGTTTAAACATCAATAAGTAAGCTTAACAATTTGGTTCATTACAGCAAAAGTTATTGTCAGCATTTTATACACGTTGATTACAATATTTTATTTTTAACTCTCCTATAATTTTTTTCATATTACAAATGATACGCAATTGGGAAACGACATCGGTACCACCCAAACAGTTGTCGAAAACAGTAAGGTATACATCATTCCCAAAAGTGGGGTAATTTTTGGGTATTCAGAAAAAAACCGGTCCTAAAAAGACATTATTCAGCCAAACTAACGAACGTCAATGAATTGAATTACCTACGCATAATTCAGATTTTTCCCATAATTCTCCACTTTCACTGGTAAACTTATCGCAGAATTTCGTATATAAGGACCCCATATATTTGTGAAAAATCAATCAAGTCCACTTCAATTCAAAGCAAAGACAGTCAAATTTGCTCTGAAGGGTAGACCAATACCAAACATGAAATTCCTAATTTCAATGATTGAGGTGGCAATGTTTGCAGTTGTTGTTATGGGAAAGTCAACCGGAAATCAAGGGGAAGAGCTTGAGGATAGAATTATCGAGTGGTTTTTTCCACCCGCACCACCCCCTCCAACAACAGCTTCATCAACATCTGGTAAGCATATCGTGCTACTATTTGGAACAGAATAATATGCAAAAATATTTAAAAATTGAAGCAAATTCTCAAGAGTTTTGTGGTACAAAGCTCAATCAACACTTCCTTTAGAATAACTTAATTTTGAAACAGTTTTTCTGTTCACTCCTTAAGAATCATGCTTTATCCTAATTAAATCTGTTGTTTAAGCTCACATTTAAAAATGTTTTGAAAAATTGGTGTATTATTTTTGAAACACCCTGTATTTCACAGTTTTGTTTTATAAAAATTTTGTTTATTATTTTTACTACTTCATTTTCTCTTTCGTACTTTCGTTAAGGTCAATCGTACTGAATTATGACTATATCGCATCTCTGCTTCATAAGTGAAACATCTCAATATTTTTCGTTTTAAGATGAAATGCTCATTTCATCATGCTCATTCGCATTTCAATTAAGAAGACATTGAACATTTGTTTAACGATTTTTTCCGTCGTCTTACTTTTGAAGCGGGGGCGCGATATGTATTTAAAAAGTTACTGAATTTTTAGAATATTTATGTATTGCTGCAGAAATTGCTTAATACATTCTGATTTCCAAGTGAGGCTTTGTGTTGTACATGTAAGGTAAATATTTGAAATGTTGACATATATACTTTTATTTGCAAACTGTTCCTGAAGGCGCTTCTTGCCCAGCCGATACTACTTGTCCAATAGCTTCTAATCCAGTTCGATGCAGTGCTGACAGTCAATGTAAATCTGGTAATAAGTGTTGCAAGGCCAGCGATTCCCCAAGTTCCTGTTGCACCCCAGCAACTGTTCCAACCACCACAGGCTCTACTACCACCACTGCATCTGCTGCTTCAAGCGATACTACTGCCAGTGGCGCAACCACCGCCGCCACTACTGCCAGTGGCGCGACCACCGCCGCCACTACAGCCAGTGGCGCTACCACCGCCGCCACTACACCTAGTGGCGCTACAACCGAAGCCACTACAGCCAGTGGCGCTACAACAGAAGCCACTACAGCTAGTGGCGCTACAACAGAAGCCACTACAGCCAGTGGCGCTACAACCGCCGCCACTACAGCCAGTGGCGCTACAACCGCCGCCACTACAGCCAGTGGCGCTACAACCGAAGCAACTACAGCCAGTGGCGCTACAACCGAAGCAACTACAGCCAGTGGCGCTACAACCGCCGCCACTACTGCCAGTGGCGCTTCAACCGACACTACAGCAAGTACTCCTGCTACTACTAGCAGTTAAGGCAGATTTCTGAAAGATTGTCAGTTTATGTAGGTCGTAGTGTGCATTACATGTTTATGAACTTTTAAGTTGAATAAAAGTGAACTTGAATTCAAATAGTCTCTGGAGTTACTCCATTTTTGGGTGGTATTTACTTACCTTGGACATGCTGCTGTTCATGTAGAACCGTGTTGTTACAGAGTTGCTTCTAATGCCTATCGTTGCAGTTATAATCACTCCACTATACATTATATTGGTATCTTACTTGGTTACAATAAACCAGTTATTACGCCGCCACTTGGATGTAAGCCACCCCTGTGCAATGTTTAAAAATCTACCCCCCTAAAAATCTTTTATTTTTTCTGCCAAAAAAGCTGACTTTTCACGTACAAAAAGTAGACAATTTTATGGATAAAAAGCGTAAATTAGGGTTACCCCAGAAATTTCATATTACTGACGTATGCCAAGATTATCCACGATTTTGCAACATCAACACACGACAATATTTAATTTGCGAAATTTTCTATCCATAGGAAAATTTTGAAAGTGTAAGAATATTACCAGGAAAAATGTTTGACATATTTTAAAAATTTAACATGAACAAATTTGTATTTGAAAAATATGTTGCACATTTTACAAATTTGATCTTGTTAAAAGTTGAAAATTTGTGCAATTTTAAACTCAAAAAACTGAAAAACTTGCAAATTTGTCCTCCAAATCTTTTGAAAATTTTCAAATTTATTCTTAGAAGCAGTTAAAAATTCTATAAATCTGTAGGCCACTCTAAAGTCACATATTCAATAATTTTCCGATTTTTGTCATAATCACGTCAACACTAACCTGAAGTACTGAAATGTTATATATAGTTGATTTAATCAAAATTCGTTTAATTGAATGAAGACCGCCCAGCGCTTCACTACCATTTAAGTAAATTGTCACAATTTCTTCATATTTATGAAAGACTAGCAGGTGTACCCGGCTTTGCCCGGGCTGTACTTACCAATAGCGATGGCAATACGACGAAAATTAACCGATCCCTATCGTTTGGATAGAATTATGAATTGAATTTTAAATTCGTTGCCATTTCCCGCCGAGTTAGGAGAGAACTGTTCGGCGCCTACCCTCGGCCACAGTATACGAAAATAACCAGTATGCTCACTCCGTGTCGGCACTTTGATGTTGCTGAGGCAAAAAAAAACGACTCCAGCGCTATGATTTTACGGCGGCAGTTAGATATCATTACATGTGCATTAGATAGTCGCAGTTAGCACCTGTGCATTCATTGGCTAATGGCGTTTGAATTTCAAAATTGGAAAGGCGCGTGATGGAATTCTGGGTGGAAAGGTGGAATTGGGATTCGATAGCACTGTGTTCGATAGTCATTTTTCTTCGCTGAATTATTCCCCAAAAATAAAGAATTTCGTCTCAACGATACTGCTCTTAACATTTAGCGCCTGTTTAGTATTGTGCCAGAAATGTTTTTTGCTCGCAAAAGTGTTCCGCGATCGATCATCTGGGTCGCCCTTTTGCATTGCGCCATAATCATGATAATGTAATGAAACCTTCGATGTAGTATTTGTACGTGTAATTCGACGCATTCAGTTTAGACCACTAGTGAATTCGTTGTTTCACGGTAAACAAGCTTACGCAGGTATTGGTGGCGTTTTTTTAATAACAATTTGCAGGTTTGCTGCGAGCATATATCATCTGCATCCTACTGCGCTTCGCCATATTTCTATATCATGGCTTACTCCTTTCCATCGGAAGGCTCACTAGAGAGCCAGTAAGCACCTATGTGCGTCTCAGGGTTTGGTGGCACGTGGACGATTTTAGACACATGTTGTTATCTAACTGCCGCCGGTCGTCGCTAGCAGCGCTCATGAAAATGGCCTCAGGAAAAAGGCGAAGGGAGCATACTGTTATATTTGTATACTGTGCTGTATGAGAACTGTTGAGGGCTAGAAATTTGCCCAACTTGAAGAGTGCACGCGTCGTCCGCTCGACGTCTGCTGATTTTTTTTTCCGCACATTACGCACTTGAGGAGACACCATTTTATTTCTTTTGAACTCCCCTACTCTCAATTTTTGATTACAATTTCCTACCTAAAAGAAAAATTCATAAACCTTCATTGTTCTTGAGTTTTACCCACGGAAGATCTGAAGATTTAGATTTCTACGGAGCCCCTTTCGGCCAACTCCAACCGTAGACCTCGTAGATTTTTCCCACAAAGCACTTCGATTAAACAATTTGCCATTTCTAGAGATAATTTTTTGCTAGACACGTAAATCTACGCTCTATTATCAATTCTGACTTATTTCAAGATAATTTCAAAAAGTAATTACCTAACCTCTTACAAAAAGTTAAGCAGTGAACCTGTAAGTTCATATTTGATAAATCTACGGAGCCCTACCCGGACCTCACATTTTCATTTTTTTTTCATTACTAAACCTCCCAGAAGGCATCGCGTGTGTAACAAACTATCAAAGTTAGGGAGAAATACCCATTACATTTGCGAAATTTAATCAATGCAATGCTAATAAATGATTTTAAGATAGATCTACATGAGGAATTCCCGTTAATCTTAGACCCAATTTCTGCAATTCCCAAAAGTGTGCGTGGAGAATTTTTACGGAGTCCCCCTTGGTCCAAAACCATCTTCCATTCCCAACATTAAAATTTTTCTGTTAGGCCTAAAAATTTTGTGCTAAAACTGTAAGATTCATCGGTGAATTGCACCCTTGGCCACTCCGATTTGAGGGGTGACAATCTGTGTGTGTTTCCAAGTGCCTAATTTTGCAAGATTTCAAATTTTCGCTATTCTACGGAGCCCTCTATGGTCCATTTGAATACCTTGTGGGAAATCTTCCATTGACTTTGCTGGGAGATTCGCCTTTTTATATTTTTCATGATATTGCATCAAAAATCGTGCGGTTTCGCGTAAAGCTCGAGGATCCTGAGCTCCTTTGTGTTCTCCTGAGGAACTTTTACAGTTGTCGTGTCGCGATCATTATTTTTCGCGCCGAAACTTTTGGTGGCATTTTCCCGCCAAATTTTTGAATTTTGGGCCTGTGCTACCACACCTGAATTCCCTTTTTGCGCAAGTATCAGGGTGTCATTTTGATTTTTGCCCCTGTCCCTTCCTTTGAAGGATTTTGACGGTTTTTCGTGCGAATAAACCCAAATTATATTCGTATTTGAGCTGCTAGCGTACCCTCTGTGAATATTTTAACCCTTTTTGAATTTTTGTGCACTCTGCAACCATGGCTGCCGAGGGTGAACCTGCTCCTGCTGAGGAAATGCAGTCCGAAGAAGAAGAGATGGAACAGGTGTACAGCAGCAGGGCCTCCTCTACTGAGTCTGCCCTGTTCATTCAACTGAGGGGGGAAATTCGATCCCTTCAAGAAAGCCTTCGCAGGTTTACTGACCCTGCTGCCCAACAGGAAGCTGCTCAAACCCTTGTAGGGTTGGGCAATACTCCTCACACTGGTGATGTTTTGCCATCTACGAGTCGGGGGGGTGCGACAGCCTTACCTGGCTACCATGGTTCGCACCCCTAATGCACCCATCTTCGAGGCTCAGGCCCAGTCTACATCCCTACCAATGGAGACTCAAACCACTACTAATTTAACTTTTTCCCAAAATTTTAGTAGCATTCCTCCAATGCAAAGGAGCTCTGCAAGGGACATTGACCCTAACCAAGCTCACATCTTCAGGCCTTATCTGGACTTGCCTCAATTCAGCATGCCTTCCGATCCGGCACTTCAACAGTCCTCAATACTGGGACCTTATCCGGGGTCAACGGCTGCCCAACAGACTTCACTGCTAGGTCCTTACCCTGGGACCGGGGCTGCCTTTAATGTGCTGCCCCCACCTTTTCAGGGAGTAGCCAACCCTGCTGGTGTGCCTTCCTCAAATTTGCCATTTTATAACTCTGGGTCAGATCCCATTTGTTTTCATAGCACTCAGCCAGTTCCATACATCCTGACCAGTGCTCCAACTTGGAACTCAGCTTCAACCAACCTTCCAGGATTTCCATCGAATCCTGCTCCTGCATTTTCACAGAGTTTCAGCTACTCACACCCGTCTCACCAACCTCCTGGAGCTGCACCGCCACCTCAAGGAACCGGCCAAACGCATCCATCTCATCATCTAACTGGAGCTGCACCGGTACCACCCTCAGGTATGCTTCCTCACCCTACAGGTCCCCGTCCTCACTATCCTCCCGGGATCCCTCAACCGTGAAAAGTTGAGAGAGCTATGAGGATGTTCAAATCGGTCGGATGTTTTAAAGGAAAGAAATCTGACTTTCGGGTATGGATGGCCACAGTGGATCGAGTGCGACAGGCAGGTGCGTTTTCTGATCAAATTATGTTTGAATCTTTATACTGGATGCTAGAAGGTCCTGCCAAGAAGTGGTGGCTTACTGAATGTATGTACCTAAACAATTGGACTGAAGTGGTTGGCGCCTTGGTTAATCGCTTCGGAGTAAGTGAAGGCGACTCTTCACTGTGGCCTCGCATCAATAAGTACGGACAACGCTATGGGCAAGGCGTTGCTGACTATGTCAACCTCATGATGGAAGAAATTGGCCAGCTACATTCGATGCCACCTATACAACTAATTATTGATGTAGTTTATGGTGGATTACACCCATTAATACAAGTTTTAGTCTCTCAAGTAGGCATCACCTCGGTGTTTCACCTATCCAAAGCAGCCGAGGAGGTCGAACGTAGACTGATTCTCACCCAGCGTTGGCCGGATGAGGACCCGGGTGAGGGCTTGGGGGATCGAGAGACTATCCGCAATTACAGGTCGCGCCGAACATCGCGAAAGGGGGATTCTGATCGGGAATACCAACGCAATAAGGACTTCTCCAACAAACCCCACAAGAAGGACGATCGTCGTCACCACCGAGATAGTCGCCACGGTGATCATCGCAAAGGTGACAACAGATCACATGACAATCGACCCAAGGATGATTCTCAGTCCCATCAAAACAAGGATCCTAACAAGCCCAGGCATCGATCTCATGATGCCAAGGATGGTAAGAACTCTAATAAAAAGAAAACTTACAGGGATCCGTCGACACTAAAGTGCTACACGTGCGGACTTCAGGGCTACACCAAGCACAACTGTCCCCAGTGCGCAAAGAACAAGAAGGAAGCGGAAAAGACTGTTAAGGTACACATGATCATTGCTCAAACTTTAGGTTCTAACCCCGAGACACCACCGAAGGGCATCGCTCCAGTCTCCACCAAGGTGAACAGCGCGTCTCCTCCGTCCTCGGATACGGAGATGCTTTATGTCAACTGTCACATTGCTGGCATCCGGGTGCGGTGCATCCTGGATTCTGGTTCAAACACCTCTCTAGGCGGTAAAAATCTTTATGAAAATCTATCAGGAGGTGGTGTAGCAATGACCCCCGCGAAGAAGAGCATCTTACTCGCTGATCACAAGCCATCCCTTGTTGACACCATGGTGGTGCAAGTACCTATCCGTCTCAAAGGAAGAACTGTTGACTTTCCTCTTGTTCTTGTGCCCACCTATAACACTGAACACATTATTCTTGGCAGTGATTTCTTGAAATCCGCTAAGATCTGCATGAATTTCTCGGATCACACATGGTCTTTTGCAAACAATCCCTTAGTGACCTTTACTTCCAGTCCTGAGGTCGAGGAACCAGTGGCCATGGTTCAAGTCAACAAAGAGTTCGCGAACATCACTCTTCGATCCGACGAAGCCCAAGGATGTTCTCCACAGCAACCTAAAGTAATCAACGCTTTACTTATTATGCATGCAGATGTTTTTCGCGAACCTGTCGGTCCTGCTAAAGTCGCTTCGCAGCACATTGAAATTAAACCAGGGGCAGTCCCCTCTGCAGTAAAGCCATACGGCTTTTCACCGCATCGTAGAGCTCAGTTAAGAGAAAAGGTTAATGTGTTAGTGCGTAAGGGTTATCTTACCCCATCTTTATCGGAGTGGGCAGCTCCCTCCTTACTCGTGGAGAAACACGATGGCTCCAAGGATGTTGGGATGGTGACGGACTTTTGGTCTCTAAATCGCGTCACAGTCCCAGTCTGTTCTCTGCTCTCTGCAGTCTGTTCTCTGCAGACCGATGATCCAAGCTACGAAGCAGAAGCCAAGACTTACCTAGGGTGTGGGTACGCCCTCTTAGACTTTTTCCTATACCGATACCTTGACTTTCAAGATGTCGAACAATCTCGCTTGGTCATCCCTAAAGAGTACCAGCAACGCATCATTCGTTGGAACCACTGTCCTGATACGGCAGGACACCAGAGTGTTGACGGCACCTATCAGAGACTTCTTACCAAGTATTATTGGCTTGGCATGAAGCGTGACGTCAAAAGCTTTGTGGATAATTGCGTGGACTGCGCGAAATACAAACCTGCAGTCCAGGGCAATAAGACTCACCACCAGTCCTCCGTATCATGCCCGGTTCTATGACATCAGTGTGGACATCGTTGGTTCACTGGTCGAGACCGCTCGCTTCAACACTTGCATCTTCAGCGTATGCGACATTGCCACTGGGTACGTTGAACTGTTTCCTGTTGCAGACTCCAAGGCAGACACTATTTCCAGAGTTCTTGTCAACGAAGTCTGTCTACGCTACGGGACTCCAAAGACTGTCCGTTGTGACAACAGACCGCAGTTCCTCTCAGCCGTCTTGCAACAAGCCGCTTGTTCCATGGGATTCACCCAGCATCATGTGGCCCAACATCATCCACAGTCGTACCCTGTAGAACGTAAACACCGGGACATGAAGGCAAAGTTAGCTATCGCCGTGCAGGAGCCACACGACAAATGGGACTTGCACCTACCTGCTATCCGCTGGGCCATGAACACCTTGTGGAACGCAAACATGGAGACCTCTCCATTTCACCTGGAGTTCGGTCGAATTCCTAGGTCTCCTCATGACAACTTCACGAAGTTCCATGCCTTTTGCCACGATTCAGTGTACACGAAGACCTCGTTCTCCGACTCCTTGAAGAACTTGTCCTCAACGCTGCTGGACGTGAAGGGCAAGCTTAAAATTGCTCAGGACACTCGCCGTCATGAACATAATGACAGTAGCCGACCAAGTCTGTTTGAGGTTGGTGACGCTGTCCTGGTCACCGCCTTCCCTCTCAGTTCTGCAGCTCGCAGATTTACCGCCAAGCTTGTTTCGAAGTGCGCTGGCAAATACGTCATCTGCGACAAGATGTCACCAAACACCTATGAAGTGTGGGATCCATTCGTGATGTCTCCATGGGCATCTACAACGCCCGGGATCTCAAGTTATACCCTAGTGCAGCTGGCGCTAAGTTAGCTCCAATGCTTCGCACCAAGAAGCGTGGCATCCTAAACGTGCGTCCATCCCGACTCCAGTTGGCAGTGCCGGTCCTTCCACCGCGCCCATGACAGAGGTGCCTACCGAGAAGACCTTGGCTGCTGCTGCTACATCGGAGTCTGAATCTGTGGGAAACTCGGATGGGGCCGTCGACTCCCCAACGAGTACATTCTCAGCCTCAGCTTTCATCGTTACAGTCCAACCCAAGATCAAGCGCCATGGTCGTCCGCCCAAGAAGAACCAGGACCAACCGAAGAAAGCAGACTCCGCCTCGGTTCCGGCGAAAGATCTTCCTCCATCAGCTAAAGGCACCAGGTCCCGCAACAAGATACAGAAACCCGCACGCTTTTAGTTTGCTAAAGTTCATGATTTGTATGCACAGGTTGCCGCATGCAGCAAAGAGTTTAGTGCGGCTGCGTTTTGTGTTTTTAGCAAATCAATGGGTCCCTGTGTTTTCCAACAAATGGACAAGGGCTCAAAGTTAGATTATTCAATTCAATTCAATTTAACTCAGTACCCTACAGTCAGCAATTAAATGCCATATGGTAGGGGGGTCAAGCCCGTTTTTAGGAGAAAGCTCCTACATCATTTGCGACTTAGTAATCATTGTT
>JAQGBX010005658.1:0-13396 GCA_034698745.1 Megaphyllum sjaelandicum
CGGGTCATTAGCAAAAATTCCAGCGGAAAAAAGTAGGAAGTAGATGAAGAAACATTCTTAATTTAAAAGTTTTGTTGGGTTTCTGGCCTTACACAGACGAGGTTACCTCGGCACTCACGGAGCATTTAAATTTGCACTTAATTTCATCTGTTTATTATCAGGAATTTCATTTATTACTCTTTGATTAATGTACTTACGAAGATAGTCAACATGCAATATGAAATACATTTGTCGCGAGCCTCGATCGCTCCCGAACAAGTGACCGCCATTTTTTTAATAGTATTAACGTAGCGATGTTTTCAAAAATCTTCGTACTTCATTCTTAAAAATCCCACAATTCAACGGTTTCGACGTCCTCATGATGTCACTGAAGGCTCGAGTTAGCAACCTTCGTGCATACTGAGCATTTAACGTCCAGAATTCGGACTACTCTCTGCCATAAAATGATGCTCCATCCGGGCATTTTTAAGTATGAAGTTGAATATCCGCGCTCAAATTGACAAGTTTGGACAAAGCCTTTGGTTCCACATGCAGCACGTTGCATCTAAAATTGAATTTAAATGTTTTATTTTCAACCGATAAAGATGCAAAATTACATTACAATTAATGAAAAATAAAAAATGTAATTTCCAGAAAACATTCATACTAAATTGCTAGAAGAAATTAACGTATAAATCGGAAGGGCGTTTAAATTGATTAAGGGCGTTTAAGGGCGATTCATCTTAAAACCATTTCAAGTATTGTACATTTACATGCATAAGTTGGAATAATGGAGGCACCGTGTATTTTGCTGCTTTTTTCAATGCTGGAATACGTAGCACCATCTGTGGGGTTTATTGGGAAGCTGAATTTAGCGTTCTCGTCTCACATTCGGTAGACCCGGGTTCGATTCCCGGGTCGGCTATCCTCGATTGTGGCTTTTCATGGTTGCCACAATCCTTCCAGGGCAAATTGCCGGGATAGCTCCATATTAAATCGGCCATGACCGTCTTCCTATTCCTTCCTATCGGATTGAAGTATTGAAGTATTGAGGTATTAAAGTGGTATTGAAGTAGTATTGAGGTATTAAAGTGGGTTTTGAGGTACTAGTTGGCTTTTCATTTTTTCCGACAATCCCTCTAGGGCGAATGCCGGGATAGTTCCGTATTAAATCGGCCATGACCGTCTTCCTATCCCATCATTATCACCCGATTTGAGCAATCTGTGACCTAAGCAGGGTTGGGGGAGGAGGATATCCATCATGCGATGTACAGTTGCGGGGCTTGTGAGGGAGCCTGGAGGGTAGTAGTATTGAAATAGTATTGAAGCACTGAAGCCGTATTGAAGCACTGAAGTAGTATTGAAGCTGTATTGAAGTATTGAAGCAGTATTGAAGTATTGAAGTAGGAGTGGGGAATGAGTCCCCGTTCAGTTTGTAGCACCCCAAAACGGGGGAATTGCCGGGGAAATGTAACAAATCTGTGAGCCGGCCTGTTATGAAAACTATGTGAAAGGTAGTTTAAATTTGAAAATAAAAATTGATTTTATCTTAGTATTACTTTCTTTGCAAAAAAATTGTCCTATTTTTAGAATTAACCTCACGAGATTTTGCACTGCCTTAAAATGAAGGTGTGCTCCATATTACAGTTAGAGGGTCAGCAGGACGCAATCTATAGCCTAGTGTAAAGGCGGCAAAAACTATTTTACACCATTAATTTTTAATGATTTGGATTAGATTATATTGGTTAGGTTCCATGAACCTTCATTTTCAATGAGTGCTAGTATTTAGTGCAATAGTTCGTCCGTAGATGGTGCTTGTAGTCCCATCCCGGTTCAGACGCTACGCAGACACATGTGCCGACGTCATTATCGATCGCTTCGACTCAATGACGTCATTGTTTTCCCGCTTGCCCTGTTTTTACCGCGGCACGTGACGCACATATTCGGCATTGGGAGGTAAGCTGAAGGTGCGGAAAATCTTCCGAGTCCGGATTTCGTGAATCTCAGTTGCTAATCTCTCATTGGTCGATGCGTAATCTCACGGATTAAACCCGTTTTCAATCTCCGAAATATATTTTCCATCGGAATTTTCCAATTTTCGCAATACAATCTACCGGAAATCGATATTGCATCATCGTTCGGAGAAATCGCAGTTAAGGTACCAGAAGCCGGAACCGGCGACTCCGTGCCGCCATCGGCGATGATTCATGGCCACTTCCGTTTTCGGGAGTAACAACAGTGGCGCGTGCTCTCGATTTCGTCACGTGATCGTCCCATGCCGCTGACTCGGTGACCTCAAGGGCCATCTGCATGGCTTCCAAAGCCAAGACAAGGGTCAACAAGCGGGACAGAAGAAAGGTGATTAATGTCTGCAGCATGCCATTCATAGATGTGTCGAATTTCTTGTACCTGAAGCATTGTGGCACTAATCTCCCATTTGGTTTTTGATGTTTAATTAAACGTTTAATTTCAATGTTTACCTGACTCCATCAGTAGGCTCTGATGGAAATATTCAATTTTTCGCAATATGCCACACAAACATTGCACGATATTCTATGTTTGACATAGTCTGAGTTGCTTGAAAACATGTTCCTCATTAGCTTCAGGACATGGTTATTTCCGGCCCACGTTGAATACACGTGGGGCAGTCATAAAGTGTGCTCAAATGCACTGCTGTAGTGTTATTATGCGCGGAAATCTGTTGCATGGACATGTTAAAAATATCTAATTGTGCTTAGAAATTATAAGCGTTTGAGTTAAGAAACACGTGTGCTCTTTTTATACATGTACACATATTTTAATAGAAATTTACAAGTTAATTTTGTATTTTGAATTTCAAACGTAGTCATCAGAAGACTCATGTGCAAAACGAAATATATGTTTTTGTTTAGCGTTATGATTCCAGTTTAGATTGATAGAAGATGAAGTCTAGATTGTCTAAATTTATCAATCTAATTTCGTCTTAATTTGTTCCACGGTCTTGTCTAATTGAATAGGTAGAAGCAGGTGCAAAAAGGACAAATTAAATTACAGTGTAAATCGGACTCTTCACTACAAAATAAAATTGTCATCACATCATAAATATTTTAATTCCCTCCATTGCATGTAGACATACATGTAAAAGTAAAATTGAATGAATTCGTCACATTTATGGTCCAATGTAAGATGCAATTTTGGCACAAACACAAACATGCCATGGTCCCTTCTATTTTTAGCCAGACACAGGTGCTAAGTGAAACGAATTTTCAATGCCATCATTGGATTATTTATCTCGTCTATGTTTCGTTCACATCCCCAGTCTGCTTTTCATCCCTTATCGATTTGCTACCCATCGTCCCTTTTTTCCGGAAGTGTCCAATCGCATTCGGATCGCAATCCCAAGATGCTTTTCGCCTGCCTTTTCCCCTAGTTCGGAAAATGGACTTTTTCTCGCGCAATTTAACCCTAAAAGCCCCATCTTTTGTCTTCTCCGCCATCTTAAGACTCCCGTCTTAACCTCGTTTGGCCCAAATCCATGAGATTTCAGATTAATCGTCGAATTTTCGTCCCAAACTAGTGAGGAATTTCACCGTTTTGTACATATGTTTTTTGCCTGGGAAATGTGATCCGCTTGTTTGGGCCCAATTCGCAAATTTTCTGTGATCATGAATGTTTGGGTGCGACCAATAATCGCAATTCTCGTACGTTGCACCGACGCGAATATCAACGGAATTTTACACGACTTAATTAGGACTCGTTTGCGCCAATTAATCGGCGTTAAGTCGACTTACAAAAGCCTCTAGAATCAACCGGTTACGCGTTAGTGTATTCTAGAGGGAATTTTACCGAATTTTCGGAGATATTTCCGCGCTGCTGGGAATACTCGAAACTACAAAAATGCCGAAAATGATGGAAATAACTATGCACAAAATACCGAAGAAGGGATTTCGGCTGAAATTGGTGAGTTGGATTTTGGCAATTTTCTCAAAATTTACCGAAAATCCGTATAGAGAATTTCAGAAATTCAGGAGGCATTAAGTCTTATATTTTGATATCGATTTTTGTCAGGAAATTATATCGTTTGAAAAATAAGATACATTTTTCCGATTCATCGATTTTTAAATTTTTGAATTATTATTCGTGTTCTTGTTGTTTGTATCAATTAATACAGGAAATTTTCATAAAATGTCCACGGTTTCGTTAAAATTCGAAATATTTGTGGTAGAATTCAATCCTGACTTAATATTTTATATGAAAAATGATATACAAATTTTATCTTGAAATTGATGCTATTGATGAAACTTACTCTAACTTTTTAAGAAATTTCTGTAATATGTTCTAATTTTGTTTCCAATTTTCCGTTATGATGTTAGTTTTAAAACGTGTTTGTTTACATCCCCTCTTCAAAAATGACATAATTTAACAATTTTAATTTTGAGATAAAGCGAGATTTAATGCATGGAAAAATGAAAAAGACAATTCTGTCATTTGGGTGAAACTATGGTAACTTGAGATATGTCGTTTTTACTGAGTACATTGTATAGAGCTGATCTCTGCTCGACGTAGTACCGTCTTAAATCGAAAATTGACACTTTTTTACATATATTCGATCTTGATAAATGTTTTCCTCTTAGTTATAAATGTAATTTATATCTGATATTTAAATTCTTACAGTTGTAAATTTTATGAAAAATTGAATTTATATATCCTGTATATCAACTGCATTGAATTAATTTTTTTAACATGAAATTACAGTCTGATGAGAAACTTGAATGTTGACCATTCAGTTACGAAATGTGTTTTACATTTCAGATAACATTGTCACAAATTTCTAACAACGTTTTAAGCCTAATGCGTTAACATTGCGGTACTTTCTTCGACAGTTTCAAATCATCGATTTTCAAGATGGCTGCTGTGTTGTATATTTCGTAAAAACGCTCCTCAGATCACGAGGCCTTCGTGTAACATCTGCATCAAGTGTCTAGTTAAGAAAGGCACATCCCAGTTAATTGAAGAATCTATATTAAGATCAGAATTTACTTTTAATTACTTTAAGACGTGTTCAGACAAGTGCAATCTGGGGCACCATTTTAACTGGAAATTACCATAAAGGTTATGTAGTGCATCATGTGCATGTGTTCAATAAGTAAACTTACAGTTTGTAAAGATCTCAAGTTAAGTTGCACAAAGTACACATGTTTGGCATGTAGACTATTAACCGTTTTTTGAAACTAGGCATACTATATACCATGTCAAATGTCGTTAAATTAAGACTAGACACGTGATTTTGCTTTCATTTATATGATCTTATTTTGCCTAGCTTCTAAAACGGTTTCATGAATATTTTGTACATTTTTATCAAGCTCAAAAATACGCAGAAAAAAGTTTGGAAACCATGTTTGAAATGTGTTTTCTGAACTTTTTTAACTGCATTATCGATAAGTTTACAGAAACATAACTTGCCAACCTTCAACAAAGAAATAATTAATTTCTTAATCGTTTTAGAACATGTAAAGTGCATACATGCATGAGGTGCCTTTTTCAATCAATATCCAACTTTTTCCAAACTTCACCTTTCATAACACATTAGTTACTCATGAAAGTTAAATGTTATGCTTGTGTCACAGTAATATAGGGTGTCCGAAAAAAACATCTTTGCAAATTCTTTGGCCATATATCTAGGTAATTTACTTATATGGGTATTATTATGTGCTGACTACATGAATATACATGTATAAAAACCCGCGTTGTTTTTAACGACAAGCAAGCATCAATATCGTAATTATCAAATCGATTCCGATTTTTAACAAAATTCTTATGCTAAGAAATTCGTCTTTTTCGTGGCAATTTAGTTGAACGTTGTATCAACGCACGTTGCTAAGATACAACAAAATGTTTTGCAATATAGATTTTTCTATTAATAATATCAACGAAAGAATTAATAACAATGAAGATGATAAAGGCCAATTTTTCAATTAAGGCATCGCGGGGGAACCAAAATTGTGTATCCTTATCAACAAAAATGCGCAAACTCGTGATGAAATCCACTTGAGTTTCATGAAAGCTTTGAATGAAAATATGCCATGCAAAATTGGAAGACATTTTTCATAAATCCTAAATTGTGTCATGGGAAGAGACAGGACATTTTGGATGTATTTCTATATGTTACGAGATTTCTAAATTGGAACTCTAAGAAACTTGTCTGAATCTTCCATGAAAAAATTAGAAAACATCATCCATAAATCCTATAGTGTGTCATAAGGAAATACAGGAAATTTTTTATGTCTTTCCGAATTTAACGAAATTTCTTAAATTATACGAAATGTTAAGACACTTGCCTGAATCGTGTACCTATTTCGATAAAAACCCGATGGGATTTTTAGATGAAACATTAGTGAATCTTATTAACCTATGGAGTAATATATCATTTGCAATATATTTTAACTGTCCTTGCTTTCATTTGAGATTTTTTTCTTAAAACGTGTTACTTATCTTAATCGCGTAAAATTGTTCAAAGAAGTCATTATTCGATTTTTAAGTAAAACCGAAACTTTAAAAATATTCCTAATTTTGAACTTTTTAATTGTGCTTTTAGAAATTTCAAAAGCAACTTCTGCAACTTGGGAAGCATTTTTCCAAATGATTTTAAAAATGAAAAGAAATTCTGAAAAAATCTTTAAAAAAAACGAAACTTGATAAAAACCATCATAATACTTAACAGGGTGGTGAACTGTATACTTGTACTTCTAGAAATTTCAAAAGCAATTTCTTCAACTTGTTAAACATTTTTTTAAAAGGTTTGATAAATGAAAAGAAATTCTAAGAAATTAAAAGAATCTTTTTAAAAAAAAGTAAAAAAATAAAAATATATATAAATGTACCAAATTTGTAGGCTTTCAAAGAAAGAATAATGAAACAGTGTACATTAAGGGGAAAATCGGTTCTAAGAAAGTTCTATTAATATCAGCAGTTTTTTTTTCCTAAAATTCCAAGAAATGTACATTGCCAAATTCCTAAAATTTCACGAATCTATATTTCATATAAAGTCCACGATTTATCCTAATTGCAATGCACCTCTAGCAAATAGTCGTTTTTGTAAGCGATAAGTAATTTAAGGAAGCCTTAGAAAATGTGTTTTGACGTAGAACTACGTCTTTCCCCGACTTTGTTGTGTGTTATTTTCATAGAACATGTCTTCGAGTAGGCGTCCTAGCGCCGCACAAACGTGCATTTCCCGGAAATATGTTAATTGAAAAAACCTTGCGTGTTTTTTACTGTTTTTTCCATTGTAAATTCTGTTTGCTTCAGCAGTCTTGGAAGTCCCGCAACATTGGCAGTTGAAAAGACACTATAAATATAGTCCAATTCTTGAAATGTCATACGTGCATGCTTAAGTAACGCGTTTGTCGTCTGTGAAAAGGTGTGTTGTTACGTGCCACTTTTGCCAAGAATCTTTTGAACCACCTGAAGTGAATTTGGTGAAAATCGAAATGAAAAGTGACGGAGGGGAAAATGCTTTTTCAAGAACCAAACTTTGGCATTTGGCCCATTTCCAGCATTTTTCACATCTCTGTGTCCTACTTAATTTTCTTGAAATGCCGAAACCTTAAAACACACTCTGGCATAATGGATGGGCACGTCACTACACCGATTTTTGTTTTTTTATTGCCAATATTGATTCTATTTTAGTATTTTTCTGTTTCTCCTTCAATGTATCAGGCTAGAATATTCCGAATTTGTCCGCTAGGCGGCGCGGTGTTAAGGATGCCTGTCTTGTGAGCACTTGCTCAAAGAGAGTCCATTCGATTTTAAGCCATTCGTTGAATCGAATGAAGCATTCCTGGACTATACAGTGAAACCTTATTAAAAAAAGATCTCTATTTCTACGAAGTTTTGATGTTATGAACTCATTTCCCGTCCCAGTCCTATGGGTATTGACGAAAAATGTCGATTTCTTCGTTTAAGACGAATTCCGAAATCGGATGTTACAAATTTAATAGCTAAAACTAATGCATTTTTGATTGCCAGAGCATTCGCGCAATGTTATGTTAAACCAACTTTAGACATCATAAAAATAGGTATGGTTTAACAGTAAAATTCCGATAAAGTTACTGCACTTTCCCATTCAACTGGAACAGGGGAACCGCATTAAGAAAAACTCGCGCTATATTTTATGTATTAGCGAACTTTAATCATTATGGAGAATACTCACGTTATAACGGAGAATTTCCCGATATAAGTTTCAGCACCTTCTTATTCATATACCCTATGTTGGGGTAGAATTTCATTCAAACTTTAGTTCTTATTGTTGAGGTCATGTTTTGTCTGACTACTAATAATACGAAATAAGGTTTAAACGAACACATTTTGATGTCCTAGTGATTCGTCTCAACGAAGTTCGACTCTACGTAACTTTTTTAGAAATATCTAAAATGTTTTTAATCATTCAAATACTCGTTTTGATCATGTCATGGGAATCAAAATGTTTCATTTACGAAATAACAAAACCGTTTGAATTTACGAAAAATGGACAGATTTGGATGCGTTTTAAATTTCTAGACATTGTTTTTTTTTACTATAAATCCGAATTGACAATATGTTGTTGCCCACTATTCAGGTCAACACAGCTCAACAGTAATAAAAAATCGTTTTGATTTTTAAACATAAAAATTGTATACAGATAAATTCTAATTTCAAATAAATGCTTTGTAACATTTAATTTTACTGAATCTGAAAGATTGGTTTTGTTAAAAAAATAGTTGTTAAAAAAATGTAAGTTCTCGGAACTTACATTTATGGACGAAACTTGTTCCCCGAATTCGTAACCATCGGATTTACAAAACCCATTTCGTTTTTAAATATTTTGTTCCAACTTCTCAACTTGTTTTAAAGCCAAAAACTGCTGTTTTTATCGACAAAGCTTCATTTTGTGCAGTTAAAAAGTCACAGAGTCTACTCTCTTTATTCTCTGTGTTTTATAGTTGCAATTTCTTGTTTTTTTCGTTTTATCACTTCGCATATTTTTACTGCGTACGTGCACATTTTGTTCAGTTGTAGAAAAAAAGCGCGTATCAAAGCCCAAACACGAGCTTGTGGAGGCGTAGAACGTATAAAAAAGGCAATCTAAGAAATCCTGTAATTTACAGTTCATTTCAGCTGGTTTATTTTCTTAATAACGTTTATATCACGTGTAAGCAGTCGTAATTTAGTATTGTAGATGGTGTTATTCTCTTAGATCCATAAATATGCTAATCTGGAAATGAGATTCAAAAATAAACAGTTTTAATTCACAAATTAAAAATTATTCATCCACATGTCGTCGCCGGTTCAAAACACTTTATGTTCATTTGTTAAAAAATGACAAGTTAATATGTAGCGCGTAAATCTTGATCCATTTACAGTAATTTTTTACATGTATATTTAAGTACTAGCGGATGTACCCGGCTTTTCCCGGGCTGTAGTTCCCAATAGCGATGGCAATACGACGAAAATTAAGCGATCCCTATCGTTTGGACGGAATAGCGAATTGAATTTTAAATGCGTCGCCATTTCCCGCCGAGTTTAAAGATCAGGAGTTAGATTGAGTTATCCTTGTCTCCAAAAGATGGCGCATTATGATCTGGATACATCCCGGAGGGGGGGGGGAACTGGCGGCTTGACAGTATTATGGCCCCGGGAAAAATGGAAAAGATTTATGGTCTTGGAATTCCCCACGGAGTTAACGCTCTTGGAGAGATGTGCCATGAGTGGCCAATGATATCGAAGCCAAAACCCAAGCCGGCCAATGACAACCCCAAAGGGCTTTTTAGCTGCGATTTCCACGCGGGCCGGGCAAAGCGCCAGAATGAAGGGCGTGGGAGAGGGAGAGGGGTGCTATGAGTGGCGAAGCATGATAAGCCAATAATGAGTGGCCAATCACAGCCCAGTGAGGCCAGCCAGCTAGCCACCAAAAACCAAGATGGAGTCGTTTTCTATTTTATATAGATTATTTGTTTCAAGTTTTAATTTTTTTTTCAAATTTCTCTATATTTAGCTTTGCAAGGTTACAAGAGTAACCCTAAAAGTTCATTTTAGATGATTATTACATAACTTACACCTTTACTTGTTAGACATACTGTACATGTAGATGATTTTTTGTATATTTCATGACTTCTTGGATTATTAAATTCAAAATATTATTAACCTTCTTAATTATCCAAAAGTTACGTTTACCCAGTATACGTAATAGCAGTCTGCCGACTCGAAACTTTTTAGGTGGCAATTTTCCGCAGCGATGTGCGGTGGCAGTGCATTAGGAATACAAACGAAACCAAGCACATATATTGGTTATATCCTTTGTATCGCATCGTCCAGTGTTTTACCCTATACAATAGTTTCGAGTAAAATCTTCCATCGTTTATGATCATATCCGGTATCGCATCGTATTGCGTGTCTTAATACACCATCACGTGGAAAATAAACACCTTTCAATCGGAAAAACAATTGCATTTGAGGCTTAATTAAGGATTTACAAGCATTTGATCGTTCTGCATCACAATTGTAAATGTTCCTCATACCATTGCATTTGATGAATGCTATTCATTGTTTGGTTTATGTATGATTGTAACATTGAAGTTTGATCCCTTCGTCCTTCCTAAATTTGAATAAATAAATAAAACCAACGTTTAAATAATATCTTTTGTTCAAGAAAGTACTTACATGTACTCAGCTTGCAGGGCTAGGTTGAACAATACCATTCGGTGTTCAAGTTGTTTGAAATTAACGTTTCTTTTAAAAACGTTTTTAACAACTGTAATACAATGAATAACTACACTAATTCAGAACTAAGAGACATGCATTTTGTTTATGGTGCTGCCAATGGAAATGGCCGTGAAGTTGCACGTCAATAATTGTGATGCAAACCCATCAAATGCTTGTAACTCCTTAATTAAGCCCCAAATGCAATTGTTTTTTATTGAAATGTGTTTATTTTTTACTCCTCTGCCTCTCTCTTTAGTTTGAGCATGGCTTTTGGAATCACCCTGTATATTGATTATCTAGCGCATAGTGTAAGAACATGTAGTGAAAATTTTAGGTGTTAAACGGCTTCTACGTGAAGAAGTCAAGTAAAAAATTAAAAAAAATCAAATTAGATTGGTAAATCATTTTGATAATTTATCAAAGTTAACTAAAAATCTCGAAGACATTATCTTTGACGGCCCCTTTCACGCAGGCAAACCATAACAACACTTAAGCTTACAGTGATTGCCTATCTACAGGAGTTGACAACAATCTTTTGTTATTTACAAGGATGGTAATTAATTGGATAACTATTCATATTAATACAATTAAGTTGATTATATTTTCTGTGTTAAATCCGTTTGCACTTGGCAGTATAACCCGGATTCTGGTCGCAATTTTGGGTAATTTTAGACCACATCTGCCAACTGTGCCAATAAAACCACCCATTTATTGCCGTTAAGTTTATTTTCCTTGCCGTCTTTAATTTCGCATTTTCAAGCAAAAAAAGTTTCAAATCCGAAACGGGATTAGTTTTTTCGCAAATATTTAGCGAAATTTTTACGGCTTTTTTGTTGCCGAAGCCGCGAATGACGCGTTTCTTAAAAGGGCTTTTAGCAGGATTTTGGCCGCGTCCCAAATGGCGTGACGTCATTTATTATTTTTGCGTTGATTTTCAGTTTCGCACTTTGTTAAGAAATCGAGCGGAAAGTTGAATGAGAAAGATGAGATTACCACCCCCAGAACGCTGATAAAACTAATAAATCGATATTAAGTAGAGATTCGGAAGAGTTGAAGGATACGCGGCGGGGGAGGGGTGTAAACGGCCTCGAAAATGAGGAATGACATGACCCACTGAACCAATGAATCACTGTGGAGGCAAAAAATATAACAATGAAAAAATATGGCTGTAACACAGATTGAATATCTATAACGCGATGACGTTATAGTGTCTTGATCAATAAATTTCTTCGAAAACGGAATTGCGGCTCCACTTAGCGGGCAATCTCGGTATCAAGGATGCAAAAGTAAGCGTGGAATGCGTTATTGGTACATGTAACCGACTTCCGGGAATTGGACTTGTAACTTTTAAACGCCTATCGATAGATAGCAACATCCGGTGTGAAAGTTGAGCGTGGTGGTTAGGTTATCTTAAATGTTGAGGTTTATTGTATTAATCTGATGTCATTACTAAATCATAGAATTTTTGAATTTCTATTGAAATTGAATTTTAAAATTGAATCTGAAATTAAATATTCCCAAAGCTGTAACATGAAATATAGACACCAATTTGCAATGCGATATGCATGATGGGAATAAGTTCGGAAATTAGTTGATGTTCTTAAAGTCAAGATTTGTTAGATTGCCCCCTTAAAAGATATCTTGGATGCATAAAGGTAGGTACGCGAAAAGGATACATCAGCGAAACTTGGTTTCCCAAACTGAAAACTGAGTTAACCTAACTGTAAACTTCCAATTTGGAAAGCCGGTTGACATGTACGGTTCGGAAACCAAGTTTCAGTTTAAGTTACTTTGGTGAGTTTCCACCTTTAAAATATCAAATTTGGAAATTGCTTATGGACGTTGATAAACTTGATCCTCTATATTTGTATAATTTTGCGAAGCTCTTAAGTTCCACTCTGCCTTTCGTTACATATAAATGCAACAGAAATGTAACAAAAGACAGAGTGGAACTTTATTATATGAAACTATATATTTTCCAATCGCAATCGCATGATGAAAATTATCGCGAATTAATCGAAATTATTTGTGGGAAATGTTACTTTTTGTGGCATAAAGCCATTAGTGACAATACTGTGCTATCAGTGACAAGCTGTGCTATACTGTAATTTTTGTTTACGCCATCAGAATTTTAATGGATGACGTCCACAACATTTTAATTCATACCGTCATTCATTAATATAACGTGATTAAAATTTGAATGGATGACGTCAACGGAATTTGAATTGATGACGTCATTCATTAAAAATGACATTTTTCGCACATTTAATGGAATAAAATATCCAAATTACAGTACCCTTTAACTCTGAGAGAGACGATCGAAGTTCTATGAAAAAAATAATTAAAGTACATGTACTTACTAATCTGTCCAATTATATATTTAAAACCATTTTTTGGGGGGGAAAAAATTTAAAGAATTTTTAGAATAACAGTACACACAAAATCTTACAAATTTTAGAATAACCCCCTTCCCCTCCCCACCGTTCCTTCTTCTTCTCTTTAACCTGCAGTCAGTACATAGTACCATGTGGCAGGGGGGATTATTACATAATTTGATTGACCAGAAAATTCACAATTTTAATTAATTTTCCCGTATTTGGGATTTTAAGGAGGCTGGGATGGGATAGGAAGACGGTCATGGCCGATTTAATATAGGAACTATCTCAGCATTTGCCTGGAGGAATTGTGGGAAACCATG